>OMNZ01093935.1:0-14272 GCA_900303255.1 Lesueurigobius sanzi
GCGCGGGGGGGGGGGGGGGGGGGGGGGGGGGGGGGGGAGTCAAACATATGCGAAAAACATCAAGACAGAGGTGAGACTAGACGTTATCGACAGTCAGCGGGAGTTCAATGCCAGGCTGCCTTTGAGGGAAACGGATCGTGAGAAGATCGGCCAACGCCAAGTCTTGCATAACACTACCCACAATAGGCCCTTTTCCAGTATGCACTAAGTCTCTAAGCCCCACCCATTTCTGAAACAGGTGTGACTCAATGGAACAACTATCTATCTACGGCAGAAAACCGTGAGGCACAGAGGAGATAGTGGTGAGGGATTAAGCCACATTTCTCCCATGCGTAGTAAGGGTTTTCCGTTGTCTAGACTCACTGATGTATTGTGGCAGCCTTCTAACCACTTAACCTTAGGGGAAGCTGGGCTATACACATCAATCTGTATAAAAAAAAGGAGCCCGATCATCTCCCCACGTCAGGCCTCTTTCCAGGAGACGCCGCGGAGCCTCCAATGGTGAGCCACCAGAAGCTACTGAGGTTAAGTCATGGAAAAAGTGAGGCCCCGAAAGCTTGTAATTGCTTAATTGGATAGACCCCTTGACTACCCCTCAACTATTCCTCACTCTTCCCCTATCGACGTGCAACGATGGGAAGGCTCACAGTGTAGTACCTGCACGTGTGTGGGACAGAGGGGAGAGAGTCTGTGGGTGATTTGTGGTTCTGTCGTTTGAATACATTTTTCCAACTCCAAACCACCAGGCGCAAAGGCAGCAGAGATGGTCTTGGCGGATAAGGATAGAAGAGATATGCTCATGTGAGTTTGTGTCATGGAGAGGCATTCGAGTCCCCGGTGAGACACTCTATCTATCCGTGCACGGGCCATTAATGTAAAATATGGGTTTTTGAGGGAACTTACTTTTTGGTTAGACACGTTGCTACAAGAAATAACTCAGCTTTAGTCAGAAAAACAACCTATTTAGAGTCCAGAGTACATGATATAGTGATCCTTTCTTCCTTAAATCAGATGATAAAATGTAATCAAACATCTCAATGGCTTGTATGCTCTAGTTAACATATGGCTTTGTATCCATGTACAAGCCATTAATGTCAAATTTGTCTTAAAGCCATGTGTTGTTTAAGCAATAAGGATGTTTTGCCTCGAATGCCTGTTTGCCTGTTCCACCCATCTTTATTCCACCCATCTTTATTCTAAAAAGCTACTCTACCTTGGAATTATTCTACATTGGAACACTCCTGTATGACTGAAATCTTTCACAAGCCAGTGACAGCGCAGGACCTTTCCAGGTGCAAGTCGCAGGACGAGTTTGGAGCAAAACCACAATGAAGTGATTTTTTTGAAAATTCGTGATTTTCGCTTTTTTTGCAGAATCTGTTAGTTCAGATCACGGAGAAGCCTCTCCATGTTTCAGATAACAGTATTGATATCTTTAAAAGTATATATTTTCTGTTTGAAATCGGCTAGATTCCTCTTGCTTCTCCCCGCGTTGTGGGGCGTGTAATTACAGCGGCACACTTCATTTCCATACTGGTCTTAGTTAGGTATGAACTCTTGAGCCAAAAGAGCAAATTCAACTTCCTGGCAAAGCGTAGAGTACAGGACAGTACAATCATTTCAATGGGCTTTATACTCTAGTAAACATGGCAAATAATCATCACCTACCGTCCACAAGGAAAATAAAGCCGATGTGTGTGGACGTAAAGACTTATAAATGCCAACTTTACAAACCTTCGGAGGCAAAATGGTGCAATATGAGCGCACAGTAAAACCCATAGCCCTATGTACAGAAGCCAGGTCATTCACAGCTCTCGGGGGACGTCCTCGCACAGAATTTACGGTAATCTTAACATCAGCGCTTACTTTGCCACTGAACCATCCCCGCCCGCTCACCCCTGGTCAAGGCGCTTTGCCACTTTGAGCACTGACAAAACCATGAAAGTCAGCAGACCCTGTAGCCCCCCGAAAGAAGCCCCAAAAAGGGAGCAGAGAAAAGGGATTATTCAGCTTTAGAACAAGATTGTATATTTAGATAATGAACTAGCGCTTGCCCAGACGCATGGTTTTCTAATCAGTCTGTCTAATGCATAATATGGAACCAAATGTGGCGCTCGCATGTATGGCGATCAAAGTACGGCTCTGTGGGAATTACTCCTGTCTTTCAATTTGATAACACTGCTGTAGTCAGGCCCCTTTTTAAGCTATACAACAGACGCACAAAGTCAAAAGATTTCCTCTCGCACTAAATTTCTGCCATCCTTTTCACCACGCATGTGACTTATGGTCCTCCTTACTGCCATGATGTCATAACTCTGAAAATCTGAGGTGAACAACACAGAAAGCAGGCCCCTGCCCAGCGTATGACTTAATCTTGTAGACAAGCATTTGAAGTGTCCATCACGATTAAGAGCTCACTATATCGCTACAGCGGGTTAACTTTACCATATGTACTGGCTGATCACTTAAAATGGCCTTTCATTTAAAGCTTGGGATGATCTGTGGATGTCTCTGTGTGGTATTATCCCAAACCATAAAATCTAAATGTCTTCTAAAGCTGCTCAGCAGGACAGCACCAATAAAGACTTTGAATATCAAGAGGGCAGTGAGTCGTTTAATGGTCGGGCCACAGATTGTAAAAGTTTTTTACCCAGAAATGTGATTATTTTCTGGGTAAAATTGTATTTCCATTAATTCCACAATAAAACGATGTGGTTACGTTTCAGTCAAAGATAAATATGAGCTGTTCTGAGAAAAAGTGACAAAACCCATGGCATGTCTGAGCAGTGAAATCAGCACCTAATATCGTGATCGTCATCAAATGAATGTAAAAACACTAGTCTGGTATGTTTGCTGTTTGGATTTTTGCAGACGCCACTGACTAGTCTCTATTTAGGCCAAAAACAGGTTACACAACCATGCAGTTCATAGTAAATATTAGTACATTTGAGATGTTGTGACACAATAATTAAAAAATTGGCAGTGCAACCCCAGCTGTAGCTGTCCTAGGGCAAGACACACCTCTATAATGCATAGCTGTCAAGTATCCTGTTTTCTTTTCTTTATCACCGACTTCCCATAGTAGTATTATCCCACAGATTTGCATCCATTTTCTTCCGCTTTATCCGGGGCCGGGTTGCGGAGGCAACAGTCTGAGCAGAGATGCCCAGACTTCCAGATCCACGCACACCTCCTCCAGCTCTTCCTGGGGGATCCCAAGGCATTTCCAGGCCAGCTTAAAGACATCGTCTTTCCAGCGTGTCCTGGGTCTTCCCCGGGGCCTCCTCCCAGTGGGACGTGCCTGGAGAAAGAGAGGCGACCAGGAGGCATCCGAAACAGATGGGTCCTTATGACGTAAAGGAGTAGCGGCTCTGTTCCAAGCTCCCCCCGGGTGACTGAGTTCCTCACCCTATCTCTAAAGGTGCGCCCAGCCACCCTGCGGAGGAAACTCATTTCGGCCGCTTGTATTCGCGATATTGTCCTTTCAGTCATGACCCAAATTTCCTGACCAGGTGAGAGTAGGAACGTAGATCGACTGGTAAATCGAGAGTTTTGTCTTTGGACTCAGCTCCTTCATCACAACAGTCCAATACAACGGCCGCATCACTGCAGACGCTGCACCGATCCGTCTGTCAATCTCACGTTCCATCCGTCCCTCACTCGTGAACATGACGATATACTTGAGGCAAGGACACTCCACCGACCTGGAGAGGGCAGGCCACCTTTTTCCGGTCGAGAACCATGGCCCCATAGATTTCACGTATTATAATAAAGTAATACAAAACGCTTTCTCCAGACTGAACTCTTTCAGTAGCCTCACGAGAACTGCCTCCTGCAGCAGCCTGGGAGCAGTTATCGCGAGGTTTGTGCGACAGTGGGCACAAACCCGGCTGTCAAGTGTCCCGTTTAGGCTGGAAAACTAAGACAATTTCCCTTATTTTCAGATCCAAAACTTGACAGGTATGCTATAATGTTGTCAAGTGTAACACCATATTTGGTTGTGGTGATAAACGAAGGAGCTGCACAAAGGCAACCCCCATCTCCATCAGTTTACCCCAGGGCAGCTACGGCAACAAAGATAGTTTACCGCAAACAACATTATCTTTTTGGGATAACAAATTCATTTTACAATCCAAAATACAAGTGAAAGTGAAGAGTAGTCCTAAAATGGCAGATATGTGGCCTGTAATATTGTGCATTGTACAGACAGTATGATAAAATTCACCACTAATTATAATTCTATGCAAATGTTTCACAAACAACACAAACAAACAGAAGTGTGATATTTATATTCAGAGGTAGGCAATACACCGACAAAATAATATTGTAATTGGTGTTTGAAGTGTTTGGAAGATATACAGATTTTTATGGTAGCCTATTCATTTCCCCAACCTGGTCCACGGTAAAGCGGAAGAGGTCGGGTGGATTCTTGCCTGTGTTGCTCACGGTCCAACCCCTATTTACACTAAGCTTGCGCTGAATGTGAATGGGTGTTTCTTGGTACATAGACACGAAGATCATCAGTCAGGGAGCATTTCAACCAAGAGATCCATCTCTGCGCCTCATGTGGACCTCAGATGTTCAAGAAAATTCCACTGTGCTACAACAATAACTCATATGTCAGTAAGGTAAGAAAACAACCTGCAGTGAGAAAGGGAAGACCCTATAGCAGACACTCCGGGGCACACCACGGTTAGCATCTTACAGCGATCTCTGGGAACTATCGTTAGGCGAGACAAATAGCCTGGGGTTTCCTTGTCAACACTACAAGGGCTTTAATATTGCCTTTACGGTGAATGATAATACAATGTCTGCATTTACATAAGCAAACCCAATGTATTCCTTTCATGTACGCTACTTTTAAGTTGTGGACGTGAACCCAGATGTTATAGCAGCGGGGGGAGATGGGAAACGAAGACAAGGGAGATGAAAGTTCACAAAAAGCCTGTTTCAATCCATCCGGCATCAAAGAGCACAGTTATCAGTCTATTCTACACTACACTGCACTTTATGGCCGGTTTAATGAACTGTATTCCCCAACAAATGTATTGGATTATTGCACAGACATGGAATAATATCAAAGATACACAGCGTTGACAGGCAGCAAAAGTGAAGAGCTGCTGCGGAGTTGTTGAAGGAGCTTTGGATGTTGCCTGGAGTGTTTCTGAAATAACACAGGTTTATAAGCCCAAGAGCAGAAAATGACAATGGTAAGTAGTTGCAGTACTTATAGCTCTAGGAGTAGCAATATCTTAATCAGATGTGGCATAGTACAGTATATTAAGAGTATATTAGCAGTAGCTATTATTTATAGAACTATAAGTAGTGCAGTGTTTTTAGTACTAGTAGTGGGTGTAAGGATAACAAGAGGAACAGATGTTATTGCAATAATCAGTGGTATAGTTAGTCGTTGTGATGCTAAAATTTGATTTCAGTTTGATAACAAGAAAAGTTTCTATACTGGTTCTCAGCCTTTTTTAGTCGGGACAGCTCAGTTTTTCCATTTAAACTACATAGAAAATATGTAGAGAATGTAGAGAAAGAATGTCTTCAAAATAGGATAGGATATAACTTTATTAATCCCAAAGGAAATTTATGTGCCAGAAGGAGCTATGAAAAAAACAAACCGTAAAACTAACATACTAAAACTAAAATATAGTACATTACTACGTTCACGACAGGATAATTACACAAGGAAGTCATTCTTCAGTCTTCATCTGTACTCTATAGTTGAAGTGTAGGACGTTTCGATCTTTATCCAAAGATCTTCGTCAGCGAATGATGACTAAAGGTAACCTTTAGTACCAACAGAGGTGGGACTAAGAGGTTAACTCCTACTGGTTTCTTCTTAAGAAACCCACGAGCGTGTCAAGTCATCATTCGCTGACAAAGATCTTTGGATAAAGATCAAACATCCTACTCTTCAACTATAGAGTACAGATGAAGACTGAAGTATCTTTGCCTACAATGAACAACTCCTGTACGACTGAGAACCTACACAGATACACGAGGAAGTGCAACATGTATGTAATTTGGTCCCTTCTATCCTTCCTTGCTAAAGGTTGAACAGTCCAATGGCGACTGGTAGAAAGGACCTCCTGTGGCGCTCTGTGCTGCACTGTGGCATCCTCAGTCAAAATGATCTGGCGACCCCCTGAAATTATCTCGCAACTTGTATGGGGGCGCCGACCCTCAGGTTGAGAACCAATGCTCTATAGGATTAAAATTAGGTCAAGCTGAACCTTATTGTCCCAGTAGGGAAATTTCCTCTGCATTTGACCCATCCTTCAATGCCACTGGTGCAACCTGTAAGAAGCAGTGGGCGACAGCAGCAATCAGGGACCCATCTCTAGATGTGGAGCCAGGCTCATGGTCAGAATCATCTGGCAGGAGGCTTAAACCTATTGTGTATGTTTTAGTTTGACAAGGGAAACCAGAGCAAACCAATCCAGACATGGGGAGACTCATGCAAACCACACAGAAAGGCCTGCACGGTCCAGGACTCGAGACCAGGACCTTCTTGCTGCGAGGAAAGAGCGCTGCGCACTCAGCCACCGTGCCGCCATAATAGACACTAAAAGCAATTCTAATTCAGATACAATAAGATGGATTAGTATATGGGTATATATCATAAATGTGTTTTACCACCCTAAGAGTACATTAGTACATTTACAGGGCTAGAAAAAATGTAACAGTAATCATTATAGCAACAGCATCATATCATTAGTATCATTACTTTTCCCTGTTAAATAAAAGTTACAACACTTGTGTGAAGCTGGTTACACTTACACACTAGAGGAGTTTTCGCCAGAGTTGGAGCCTCCCTGAGTTTGGGGAGGCATGGCCCAATAAAACTTTCTCACAAGCAATGATTTGTCGTGGGACTCCTCATGTGTGCGTACGTGTGTCCTCATGTGTGTCTTTATGTTTGTGGTCTGCGCACTTCGTTATCATGTTTTTAAATCTCAAAAGCTTTTAAAATCCTGTAGTGTCGAGCCAGCTTAACACGTACGCTCGGACATTTCTCAAACTTCCACAGACATTCATATATTATTTGAATTACACTATCACTGTTTCCATGATGAAGCTATATTTAAACATTGTGACAGAACTGCGTGGAAAACAAGGCCGAGCGATGCCTGGGCCAATGCAGAGATTTACAGTCCCTTCCTTTGGCTCTGCTCGGCTCCGGGGCCCATTGCGCTCCATCAGCCGCTGTTACTTGGTTTCCTTCCAGTCCACTCCACATACGCCTGGAGTTCTGTCCGTCTACAAAAGCTGCGATACCGATAAGAGGATCTCCTGCTCAGTGTCAGATCAGGAGCAGATCTGGGTGTGTTTCCCTGCGCTGTGTGAGATATGAGCAGACTTCACAGGGGCCGGTGCGCTCCCTCCCCTCGGCGTCTAAGCACAGATGCTGGAGGAGCACATGCATCCAGCTGCGCTAGAGACACAGTGATAAATTATGCAAGAAGTTGAGAAATTATTTGGTATTTTGTGTTTATTCGCAAGTGGCGGGAGAATTCTCGTTTGACCAATGTTGTCGTCGAGGCAATCGCTTCGAGCCCAGGCTACTCAGACTTTGAGAGCGAGTCAAAAAATGCAAATCCCTGAAGACTGGTGAAAGTCCAAGTCGAGTCACAAACACTTAAATAGAGACTCAACGAGAGGGAGAAAAATGACACCAAATCCAAGACAAGTCCGAGTGCAGCCCAAAGCAATTCATGTTGAGTCCAAGTTGAGCCCAAAAGAACAGAGGTTAGTCCAAGGCCAAGTTGTGTCATTAAGATGAGTACAACACTGAAAACTAGAGGTTATCACGAGTGGAAATACTGCAATCCAAATCCAAAATGTACAATTTTCTGTGCCACGTAACAAACAGTATGGTCAAAGTTCTTCCCAAAATAAACTATAGGAAAAAAAATGTAATTTCACTACAGTTAATTAATATTCATATGATTTTGCAAACTTAACACGCTTCTGGTGTACACTAGACCAGAGTGTGAAACAGGAAAAGGCCACTCATTGTGTTGTTCTGTTCTGAGCTGTAAACTTTATGAGTTTGTGACTGAAAATACCACAAATGGGGTGATTGTGGTTCGTTGAATGTAATACACGTTTTTATATAAACAATAATAAAAGTAAGCGCCTCACTCCAGCACATATTTCGAGGATGACCTTTCTACCTTTGTATTTACATGTGCCATAGACTTGCTGACAGATAAAGCACTGCTGTCTATTGCCCTATTGCATATCCCCACTCCTCCATGCCCGTTAATGTTAATGGTGTAGCAAGGTTTGACACCTGACAGGCGTGCGTTGGTTATCTAGCCTGGGATGACCCCTATAACTCTGTCACTCACCGTGGGCTGAGGCTCGGAGTCCAGCCACAGGATAGAAATATTACACTCCTGACATTCATAACATCAGGCCTCCTGCAAAACCATTTAGACTGCGACAGGAAATATTTAGACAACAACATCAGCTCTAGTGGATTCACAGGCCAGGAGGGTCTACCGTCGCGAGGATGGAGGGAAAGACAAACACAATGTCGCAATGTACTAGACGGTCCCATTATGACACTATAAGAGAGCTTTCCTAAGTGCGAGCCAAAGTAATCTGTGAAAATGTTTAAAAGGTCCTACTGATCAGAAATTCCACCTTAAAAGTCAAAATCGTTTGAACAGTCCTGTTTTAACACCAAGAATTTTGACAAATCCTTAAAGATGCATTGTGTAACTTTTCATGTGGGAAAAAAACAAAACAACCCTTGATATTAGTGCATATGTGACCTTTCAGTGACCCAGAGGCTGTATGGGTGCAGCATGGCAGCTTTACTTTCCATCACTGCAGCCTCTATGATGCTCCAGGATCAATTGTATTAATTAATTTGCAAAAGCAGATCTGATATCCGAGGTGGCTCGGGCATCTCTTTCGGATGCCACCTGGTCGCCTCCCTCGAGAGGTGTTCCAGGCACGTCCCACTGGGAGGAGGCCCCGGGGAAGACCCAGGACACGCTGGAAAGACCAGGTTTTTCAGATGGCCTGGGAACGCCTTGGGATCCCCCAGGAAGAGCTTGATGAGGTGTGTGCGGATCGGGAAGTCTGGGCATCTCTGCTCGGACTGTTGCCTCCGCGACCCGACCCCGGATAAAGCGGAAGAAAATGGATGGATGGATGGAGATATCCCCATTTTGAATTTTTTGCAAACTAGTTTTAAATTTTTACAACCATTTAACAAAGGTGACACCAGTAAAACTAAAGTTGAATCCATTTTATCAATAAAAAGTGGCTTAATATTTCTGAAGCAATAAAATAGGTCTGGTAATTAAAAACACTGCTACACAAAGAGAAAATCATAAGTATATGTTGATTTTTGTCAACTGTTTTTGCAATTGTTCCTGAAGCCTTATACAGGCCACACTGACGGAAAGCAAAGATGCCACGCTGCACCCACGAGCCACTGGGTCACTAAAAAGACAGATACACAGGTTTTTTCCCTCTGAACAAGCCTTGAAAATAATTATTGTTAAGTCCAAGACTGTAAAGTTCATACATCTTACATCACCACAATGTGAGAATAATGCATTTTGAGAAAATGGTCATTAAAGTATACAGTATTTGGAGAAAGGATGAATCAGTCCAATAGTTAAACTCCTTATTGCAAAACATCATGCATTTGTTTACAGGTGGAAGTTTATATGATAAGAGAGCAAACTTCCCCAAAAGCAATACAAAAAAGAAGTTTGCCTGCAGTGTTTCCCTTTCAAAGTGTGTAATGTTATTCTTTCAATTTGGCCTATCAATGAAACCATCTCCACTTATCCAGGCCCGGGTTGGCACAAAGCGGAGTAGGGCATCTAGTTATTGCTGCACAGAAGAACATGCACCACACTTACTCTACCTCTAGCCAAGCATCAAACATTAAATCATACTAAAAGTCATTGCCAATTGCTAATGAGTCCCAAAATGACTAAAATAAGTGGTGAGTGAAATCATCCCAAATTGACTGGTTAAGACGAGAAACAGGACACATGGTAGAACTAATCAGTATGGTTCGTGTCAAAAAGAAATTAAGAGCTCCAGCTGTGGGGACAATGCCAGGGTTAAAGTTAAGTCTAGGGAGAACAACTTGGCCTGGGTCAGCAAAACAACTGTAGAGTAAAATGATGTTTGATTGCCTTTGTGCAATGAGCCTCTTGTGAGCTGTGAGAGATACAACTAAGCCTTGTAGATGCACAGAAGTAGGACAACACTATAAAAACACATTCATTCTTATATGCTGACTAAGATGGGGCTAATATTCTGGGCTGCAATACCACTTTCTTTCCCAGGTGTGATTTAAATCCAATCATTCAGACTTTGGTTTCACTGCCATTGTATTTTCGTGTGATCCATTTACAGATGTTTTGATGCTATGAAAGTAACAAGAACATGACAAATTGAGCAGGACAGGCAGCTGTGTCAATTCTGAAAAATAGATCATTTCGAGATTCAAACTTCCCTATTTTACTGCAGTGGTGATTGTACCATGCCTTTTGTTACCAGAGGGATGTCTGGCCTGATGAAAATGGTCTTTAGTAGGCGGCCTAACCTTTTTTTTCAGTACAGTATCTGTAGTGTGCAAAAGTTATAGGCAGGTTTGAAAAAATGCTTTGAAAAATGGTGTGTTAATCATTTATCTCCAACAAAATGCAGTTGAAAGAACAAAAGAGAAATTTAAATCAAATCAATATTTGGTGTGACCAAACTTTGCCTCAAATCCAACACTTGCACAGTTTTTGAAGGAACTCGGCTGGTAGGTTGTTCCAAACATCTTGGAGAACTAACCACAGATCTTCAGTGGATGAAGGCTTCCTCACGTCCTTCTGTCTCTTCATGTAATCCCAGACACAGTTCACAAACAAAATCCCGGACTTTGTGCAAGTGTACCTATAACAATTGATGCTGGTTTGAGGGCAAAAGGTAGTGACACCAAATATTGATTTGATTTCGCATTTTGTGAATTGATGAAAATAAAAAATCATTATTTACAGTGGTTAACACATGTACTGTATTAGACCACCACCCAGTTTGAGCTGTTTGCCACTGCTGCCATAATTTGTATTTCTGTTTACCAAAATATCTTATGTTTCGACTGTATAATGGTTAAGGAAAAAGGAATCTGGAGCTGGATCTGATGGACTGGCCAACCCCATAGAACAGATCTGGGATTTAGTGAAATCAAGAATTTATCAAAGTCTCATCCAAAGCAAGTCTCTGGGAACAGCTACAAACTATTTGGAACTCAATAACAAAAGAGACTTTGCGAAACTACATAAAAAAAACAATGGCCACAAGAATGAAGCTGTTATCAGGCCCAAAGGTGGCCATACAAAAATTGACATGTTAGGATATTTTTTCACACCTGCCTAAAACTTTTGCATAGTCCTGTACTTCTAAATAAAAAAAATAAAATAAAAACACTTGAGAAGCATTTAAAACATCACTCATATACAACATAAACAAATACTCTTGAACTTGCCTTTGTGTAACTATAATAACCACAACAAACCTCAGCCTGGCCTGCTTCATAGACCTAAGTATTGGACTGGTGCCACCAACGATTGCTCTATGACCACAAGTTAAGTATTTCCAGCAGAACGCAGGTTTAGCATTTACGGCTTTCATTATGGCCGCCCCATACGTCAGTGGAATAACAGAACAGGAGGGTTTATTTGCACAGCCCCGTCCATTCATCAATCTCCTGATCTCTGCTACTGCGCGTGGCCTCGCGTCACATGTGTTTAGCTAAAGGGAAGCCCGGCACGCACACTTCCGCCGCTCATTCTAATCAAAGCGCCGTTGGACAGTGTTCTGGTGCAGTTTAGACTACAGCAACCCCATTGACTGATGTGGTATAGAGATATATCCATCTCATGTCAGTCTGATATGTGGGCAAATAGACTGCCTTCATCATGACCAGGAAGAAAACATTTTTTGCTACCGTCTTTCGCAAGATTCATAACCGTGGTGGAATACTAAAACAAACAGACCAATTAAAGCCATGGAAGTAAAGGAACCGTTTCAAGTGAGTGTTTACTAATGAAAAAGGGATGGCAAAAGACAAATAGAGCAATTATCCCAGCAAATTTGAGCCCCATTGGCTAATCGTAAAACTTGGCATGGATAGAGCACCAAACTTTGAATTCCTTGCTCTAGTTCCTTCTTGATTTTAAATACATATCTTCAATATTTTGTAATACAGCTACATTCCATCTGTAAATTACTCCAATTATAAGATTATAATTTATTCCACTGCATACCCTTAAGATACTTTTTATGTTGTACTAAGCATTTCCCACTGAACTAGAGAAATCCAGGTTGCATAATCCATATTCCCCATTGCAGGACAGGACCAATGCCCTAAAGTGGTGGTTTGCTTTAGTGTAGCTTTGAGGCCCATGTTCTAGCAGTAAGGCGTGATTCCAATAAAAATAATAGATATCATTTTTCAAATAAAATCCATTTTACAGTTCCACCTTGTAATAGTGCTGTATTTCATATTCCAAACTCAGTAGGTCCTCACTTTGTGACAAGACACTTCACCCAATGCCTGTGTGAGTGGGTGGCGGGGGTTATAGGGTCCATTGGCGCAGATGTGTGCAGGCACGTTTCTGTCAGTCCCAGGGGAAACTGTGGCTACAAACGTATAGCCTACCACGATTCAGCATGCAGTGAATGAAACCCCCCTCTCCCTTCTTGTGTGAAGCGTTTTGGATCTGACTTGTGTCCACAGAAAGCGTTATATAAACAAGATTCCCTTCCCTTTACTCACAGGAATCTGTTTATTCTATTGATCTTGAGGCTGACTGAAAATAATCATCAAAATAATAAATGAAATCATTTTTCGCAGAGGCCTGTGATCACTGAAAAATGTCCTGAACCAGCGCTCTTTGATGTAATAAACAGTATCCATACAGTGTGTGTATAAGCATGACCAGTCCAGTCAGGCCCGTCGACAGGGGGGGTCAAAGGGGTATGTTGTCCCCGGGCCTCAGGACCAGGGGGGCCCAGCAAGGAGCCCATATTATATTTTCCCTTGTTCTGCATGATTTTTTTTTTATTTTTTTAATATCATTACTTGCTTTGACATGTGTCTTAATGCGTAAAATCATCTCAATAACTCGGGATGGTTTATTTTTATCCATCTTAAAGTTTTCCTTGAATGCACACTCCCCCACTAAACACAAATGAGTGTTCTTTAACCTGTTAAACCCTATAGGACCCACATTTGACCAAATTTGGGGTTTAAGAGGTTAAGCAGGACAAACGGAAGAGAATGATGAGAGAACAGTGGTGTCAAATTGTGGGAAAGGGCCCCAAAATACAGCCTATAAAATGATTTATTTAAAAAAATGCTGTAGCAAACAGGTGCCGCCGCAAGGGTCGAGTGGTGGGGGGGGCCCATGAGGAAACTTCTTGCCCCGGGCCCCACCAAGTCTGTCAACTGCCCTGAGTCAGTCCAGTAGCATAACTTTCTGCACGAGTCATGTTATAGCCTATTCTAAGTAAGTGTACATATTTTGGCTCCATCCTTACAGTTGCCTCCTGTTTCTGATTACTCTAATTGGTCAGTGAGTCGAGGGGGAAGTGGGCGACAGCTGAAAGTGGGCTAGCCGAAAGTGACCCCTGTGAAAAATGAGTGGAAAGTCGGGAGCTCTGGGGTGCCGCTGCCGACCAGGTAAGTTTAGTCTGTCTCCAGCGATGACGCATTCACTCGCTCACTCAACGAACACGACGGAGGCTCAGGCACTGACTCACCCGGGCAGAGCGGCGGGGGGGATAAATGGAGCACAGAGGCGATGAGTAAAGGGACGGCCGGGGTCCAGACGGGGCTATTAATCACCTCACAAGTGGTACTATCAGCAGCAGTGTCGTCGACGCGAAACAGCTTCATTATTTCGAGTTATGGCTTAAAGTGGCTATCATTATCTGAATGGTGGGGGGTACTTCCAGACTCCAAACTTTCATTAATGGCATAGTTCTATCTCAAAGTAGTAAAGATGTACTGCCAAAATGTAGACTAAAACTTTGGAACTTGGTTTTGAAAAGTGCTATACGAATACTATTGTTAATATTATGATTAAAACACACTTATCTCAGCATTCATCTGTACAGGGTTGTTGACAATTAGAGTTGTTTCACTCTGGTTTGCACAAGGGATTTGAAGTACCATATTTTCCGGACTATAAGTGGCACTTTTTAATCATAGTTTGGCTGGTCCTGCGAC
>OMNZ01093936.1:0-14888 GCA_900303255.1 Lesueurigobius sanzi
CTGTGCATTGATAGTTTACATTTAATGACTTAAAATAATGCCTCTGTGAAGGTTACACGATGTTCATAAACAGTAGTGCCAGGGCTGATGAGGATTTGGCCTGGAGCGCCCCCTACAGCCAACTGTGGGAATCGCATTGGAAAAATTAAACAATTAGCTTTGATTTAACCTCTTAAGCCCTGCTGTGTATACTCTGGAAGGCTTTTAACAGCTTGTAAAATGTCTAAAATGTTCATATTGCTCTCAAATGATACGAATGTCTATGGGGATACTGCAAACATTTTCAAGAAAATGATAGTGGGCATGAGCAATTGAGGTTGAAAGACAGAAAATATGAATTCTGCCAAAAAAAAAAAACACATTACAGCAGGTCAGCAGCTTGTTTACATTGTAAAGAAGCAAATAAACATCATAAATAGTAACTACAGCTAATTATTGACTTTTTACCAACTGTTTATCTCTGTAACAATAAATAATTGAAAAGTTATTGAGGTTTCGATTTAAAATCGTCTAGGCGGAATCCCATTATAATAAATAGGGCAAAATTTGGCACCTTTTGGCCCAAAAAAATTCTAATTTGTAATTGAAAATTTTGGATCCTATTTATATATTTGGTCATAAAATACAGTTTTTCCAAGAAAAAAAAAATACACTTTTTTAAAAAATAGATTAAAATGAACAAGGATTGTCTCTAAAAGTGGCAAGTCCCCAAAAATGGGGACTCTTGGGCTTAAGAGGTTAAACATGTGGCTAGTAACACGTCGGTGTTGCTATCGCCATTCTTTGAGACAGAACGGCTCAGAACTGATCCGATGTTGGATTATTGACTTTAAAAATGCTGAGGACAGTTTGACGTGATTGTACCAGGAAGTAGAAAACAAAGCGCTGCAGAGGTCAACATGAACAGACCAAGTCCAAAATGCAGAATGAAGGGAAATACTGCTCCAAGTCATTATAAAACATTATATGTCTCCTTTAATAGAGCAAACTGGCCCAAAACCTGAACATGAAAAGTTTTCCCTGCCGCGTCTCCCCTTAAGCCAATACATTTGTACTTTCGTCTTTTTCATCTCTTTTTTCTTCCATTTCTGAAATCACATAACAAGGCAAATGCACCAAACTGAATAAAGGCCAGAAAGGTTGATCTTTTCTTCAAAACTTTTGTCAAAAGGTGCAATCTGACTCTTGTTAAAATGTTTGATTAAAATTGGTCCTGACGCTCACGTACAATAGAAATAATGAGTTGCTGAGGAAGAATGGTCGTTGCTACAATGCACGGTTGATTATATTCTATTAGCCTCTTCTGGGTTATTCACATTTACGTATGCAGGTACACAGCCTTTGGAAATATCCAGACCAGACCTAGCCTCTGCAGGTTTTATTCAAGTACATTTATTGCTTTTCATATAACACTGCTCTCCTGTTTTCTGATTCACCAAGTAACTACTTCCTTTCTCCTGGTGAAATAATGATGATCAAACAGCCAAATACACATGAGACTATGGCGTTCACTTTTGTCTCAAAGAAACACTGCTGTCCCATTAAAATGTTTTTCATTTGTGGACCCTTATGGACTAAATTAGTGCATTTGTTTTTGGACTGTTGCCAAGTTTGATCTGCTAAAGGGGGTTTTGAGAGGCTTGAAGAGGGGGGTTACTTAATCACGTGTTGAGGCTGAATGTTAGTGGGAAACTAACTGATCTGTCATTTTCTACACACCACAACGTTTTCAAAAATATCACGCTTGTCATATACACACACACACACACACACGCACACACACACCAACGCACGCACGCACACACACACATGTATAATTAGCATACTCATTTGCATAGGCGTATAATTGCTGGAACCTCCCCTGGAGGACGGACGAACCAGATCTCAACAGTGGCACAGATGGAAGAGCGGGTCGAATCCTGGCTCCTGCAGGTGCAGACAGTTGTTGTGTCCTTGGGCAAGACACTTCACCCAATGCCTATGTGTGAGTGGTTGGTAGTGGTCCGAGGGACCGTTGGCGCAGATGTGAGCAGCTTTGCTTCTGTCAGTCTACCCCAGGGGAAACTGTGGCTACAATGTATAAAATAAGAGTCCCTTCCCCTTCCCTTCAATTGTGAAAGTGTGGGTTTTTTTTTTTCAATTTTGCCACAGATTTATCCTGAACAAACTCAAGAATCAGCCCAAAAGCAGAGTAGGCAACACAGGTCAAAGCTTTTTGTGCTAAATATAATTTGGAATTATGTTGTTTATTTATTGTGGCTCAAAATTTCGTTTTTCAAATTAAAAAAATTGCTCCCATTGTAAGTTTTTATTTGTTTATTTGATATGGACATAAGAGCATTGGACGGACATGACACATTGTTTAAAGTGGCCACAGGAGGATTTTAGAACATGCAAAACAAACATTACAATACAATACATCAAAAAAAACAATTCTATAAAAAGGAAATTACATTTCATACAGGGTTTTCATGTGTGCAGCTTTGGGCAGACTTCAGACACCGTTTCAGAGCTCTATTAAAGACATTCTTGTCAGTCTGCAGTTGTAGGCCTGTGGGCAGAGAGTTCCACAGACGAGATCCATTAAAGGAGAAGCTGGACTGTCCAAAAGATGTTCTACATTTTGAAAGAACTGACAGAGGCTCTGGTGGAGGGTCTAAGAGAGGCCTGACGTCTAACAACGTCAATATGTATTTAAACACAGCTATTTAAACATTTAAAACACAAAAGTTTAGATCATTTGAATAAAAAGTTGTGCCTTTGAGTGACCGAGTGTCAGATAATATGCATTTCTGGCTGGTGCCTTAAAAAAATCATCTAAAATGAGCCAGACTTTTTAAGGGCTCTTTTCAATGCATGGATCCCAAAGAATTGGTAAAGTAAAGAACCATAAATTCCATCAGAGCTCAGTGTGGGCAGAACTCTGGTTGTGTCTGTGCTCCCTTAATCAGAGCCTGTTGTATTAAAATACTGAAATGAAGATGCGGCTCTTGTTACATGTTAGCTCTTACCTGCGTGACTTTCAATTTAATTGACATTTGAGAGAAAAAAGTACATCCTAATAACATTTTTTTTGTTTTTTATTTAACATTTGATGGCCCAAACTATATTCTGCATGGTAATGATAATACATGTAAGCAGGGGATCTCTGTGTGCTTCTCTGTAGTCTCCAGGTTGACAGGAGACCATTTCGACACAATCTTGCTGCGAACATTAATTTCTCCAAAAGAGATGTCCCCGGGTGAGACTCATTCACATGCAGATGGCACTGTTCCTCACAAGCCTCAATCTCTCTCTCTATCTCCCCCTCTCTCCCTCTCTCTGTCTCCATCAGGCCGTTTAGCGCTTCCTTTCTTGCTCTTTGGCTGTGCCGCTCCCTCCTATATTAAGCAAACGGTTAGCGCTGGCAGCCCTAGGTGACAAAGCAGTCATATTTCAGCACTGGGAGAACAGAAGTAATGCACTGTGCTGCTATGGATACATTACAAAAGAATTTGTCTCTTTAAAAGTGTGTGGAGACTGGGAGGGCATTTATCCATGTAGATCATTTCACTTTTTATTCCTCCATTATCCTCGAACCAAAACCTCCTCTGTTACATCTTGCTCGACACGGCTTTATCTGCTTTGGCTGTGATATGCAATTGTGTTATGAAAGATTGCGGCATTTATGCTAAAGAAAAGCCAAGGAGGCAGCTCAGTGCCCTTCAATGCTCATCGTGTTCAGTACAAGAGAATGCCATAATGCACTGGATGTCAGAGTGTAGCCCTATACAAAGCCCCAATGTTGTGTCGTGGGATCTCTACAATCTTACCCAATGTGTGACAACATCAAGGAAATCTGGGAAAGGCCTCCCATATAGAGCATGAGCTAGGGCTGCTCGATTTTGGAAAAAATGAGAATCACGATTTTTTTGTTCAAGATTGAAATCACGATTCTTCCAACGGTTCTTTTTGAGTTTGAAAATAAAATGCATTTATTCAGCATTTCGGCAAACAAAAAAAAAAACTGTAGAAATGTGTCTACCTGAGTTCAGAAGCAAAAACATGAGTTTCTCTGCTCTGCCCCTGCATCAAATGTCAAAAGATTCGTGCAAAAAAAAAAAAAAGAATCGTTCCAACTCGATTTTATTAATTTGGAGATCGTTTCGAATCGAAATCGTGATCAAAATTCAATTCATTGCACAGCCCTAGCATGAGCTTACTTTTAACATGTGTTTTTCTAGAACTTTTTTATGCTTGTGTAGCCTAAACAAAGTGCTTGATGAAAAGATGTGGGGATGTGATCTTCTCTTGATCTCAACAACTTTGAAAGAGTTGAAATTGAGGAGTAAACAGTGGAGATATCTGAGCCAGAAGCGAATCCACAGAAGTCTCCGGTCTCTACTTGTGGATGCCATCAGGGGCTCTGCGGATATCAAACTGTCCTTTGTGGACTGTGTAAAACTGTTGGGTTCTGGCTCAATAATGATCTGAGAGACAGACTCCGCGTCCATCCCACAACCTCTTCAGTCCTGCCATTAGAGAGGTGACTGCAGAGCCTCCATCTGTGTCAGGTCCTGCCCCCCCCCCTCTGCTGACCCACATTGTGACCTTGGAGAACCACTGAAGCGGGTCAAAGCCGTTCAAAGAATGAATGGGTGAAAATGAATGAAACTATGATCTGCGTTACGGAGAGGAAAGGTTTTTATGAAATGACGTGTGAGTTTTTCCTTGCCGCGAGTCTAAGGATGGTTGAATCCCTAGGCTTGTTTTGTTTAGACCAGAGGTGCCCAAAGTGGGGCCTGTGGGTCAAATTTGTCGCTCCAAGGGGTTTTATTTAGCCCTCAAGATGGTGTTTAGATTTGCACTTTGAATTGCCTTGTGTATGAATTGTGCTTACAAATAAATGTTCCCTGCCTTGCCTAGATTTGTAAGGGGTATCTCTTTCATTAACTGGTCAATAGTTACTAAAGACACCAGAACACTCAATAGCACAGTCATTAAAACATATTTCATCATAGATCTGTTTGTATTTGGTCTTTCTACGAGCAAACCAGTATTGTGATCGGCCCTTCATCCGCTAACACTTATCCATTCAGGATCCTCCGTGATGACTTTGGCGACTCGCATTTCTTCTTTGACGGGATCCATCCAGCGCTTCTTGGGCCGCCCTCTTCGTCGTCTTCCAGGGGGGGGTTCTAATCTCATGGCTGTCTTCACCACTGGTTCTTCAGCACTTCTAAACACGTGTCCAAACCAGTGCCATCAGGCTTCCCGCACCTTCTCCTGGATGGGTGTGACTCCAAGTATTCTGCGTACTTCTTCATTGGTGACATGTTGGTGTTCAGCCTTGATGCCAAACTACAATACATTACTCGGACATTGGACAGCTTTCTGCCCTTCACCGCTCATCCCTCCCTGCGTGTGATAATGAGGCTGGACTTACAGACGTTGTCACACCTCTCTCATTTGCTTCTTAACCTTAAACCTCAGTGTTGCGCCGCTTGTCTAAATGCAGCCCTGACACTGGCATTTTCCGCTGTAGTAATTAGTAATTAGTGACCCGTTATTGCGAGCGTCCTGGCTCTAACCCAAAGCTGTTAGCAGTAATCTCGCTCTCCTTTTCCCAGTTCATATCTAACCTGATAGACTTTGATGACACGCGGCTTTGAAGAGCTGATCAAAGACGAGGGTCTTTTGATGAGACTGAGGTTTTCTGTTGCCGGGGAGGAGCGAAGGAATACCAATCGTCTTATTCAAGGAGAGACAGATGGGGGGATGAAGAAAGAAAGTCGCGGTGAAAAGAAATACCTTAAATGTCGGCTCATATATGCATGTGTGTTTTGCGCTGAGGACTTCAAAGTGCATGACCTATGCTACCTCCGCCAGTGGAGAAGCCCATAATACCACCCTAGAGTCTCAGAACAAACGCCCACTTACATAAACCAATAGAGGGAGTGTGCAGGGAATCTTTATAGAAAAGAAATGTTTGACTTTGATGTGCACACTGTAAATAGGTGGGCAACTCGAAAATGTGTCAGTTGAAGACCTCCTTTCCCCCCCCCCGTTGCTCCTCACCAACACAAACCGCTGTCTCTCCGGCTCCACAGGTGTTGGACATACAGTAGATACAGCTGCATGTTGTTTGTTTGTGTAGTATTATTGTCTCTTGTTGCTCGGAGAAGCGGGGATACATACATTTGGAAGATTCTTGAATGAGCAGGCATCATGGCACCGCGGATTGTTGATGTGGATGGTTCAGAAATCACTCAAACATGTGCAAAAGACAACTCCAAGCATATTTTTATGAAGGAACAACATTGCAATATGGTTGACTGCGCATACTGTCCCGGTTTTAACAATGTTCAAGATAAATTAGGGCAGAAACAAAAGGGAAACGCTCACAAACCGGGGAGTCTAATGCAAGGCCAAAGTCCCCTGGATTAGATTAGACACCACAGTCTCCACTAATGGTCTCCATGCCCTGTTGCTGTATGCCGAATGGATTACGATGCTTTGTAATTAACAGAGTATATGGGGCGGAAGGGGGTGCTATGTTGACGCACTCAGGATTTGCCCAAGCTTGATCAATGTTTAACCCAGAACTATCTTAGTTTGATGTATACCTGCTCAACTTTGGGTTTGAATTTAAGGTGAGACACTGCTGGTGGAAAGGGAAAAATATAGTGATACCTTTAAGCCCTCGGCCTTATTGCTCCAAATATCATTTGTGTACATGGCTAATCTTGGTGTCCACACATTTGGTAGAGTTTAGGGATGACGGTGGGAGTGAAATAATAATAAATTATGTTGTTTGACAATAAAATTAGGTTGCCATGGATTTGAATGAATTTACGCCTGAAAAAAACACACACATTTTCCTGCATAGAGGCCTTTTTCCTCCCTGTGATGTGCAAATAACAACAGAAATGGATAATGCCACATCAGGTGTCACTAATTTGCAACTTTGGAATATTTTGCTGCATAAAACACATACGTCAGTAACTGTATCTGAAAGTGCGGCACCAATTGTGGGGGCTATAGGGCTTAAAGGGTTTAAGCTTTTGCTGTATATAACTGGCATAAATATGAGAAAAAGATGTATTGCAGGTTTTTTCATATAGCAGTGTGCGGGAGCTTCTTTACCTTTTTGACAAGTTACCCGGTCTTCTACGCACCTGTCGTCCACCAGGTGTGCTGAGTCTCTTCACCTTAAGGTTTTTTCATATAAAAAAAAGGTATTTTATGAGTAAACATGGCCAAAAATTCTGGCAACACAATCTAAATAATGGACACAGTAGAGCAAGGTTTAAATGTATGTTTTTATTTTGCTGATATATTAGACACAAAGATGTGTTCAGAGGGGATTTGGGATGTGTGGTTTAGTTTTTGAATACGGTAGTTATTAGTGAAAAATCTAAACTCTAAGATACTCTAATTTACTCTGAGTAAATTAAATAGAAAAAAATGACCAAACATGACTAAGAAATTACTGTGCAGAAAAACACTTCCACCCGAATTGCCAACAAAATGAGCCCACTATGTAGTCTACTATACAGTGCGGGACTATATAGTAAATTAGTAAATAGGGAATAGTGTGAACACTCGGCTACAGCCATAGTGTTGCTGCAGTGTCTCCCCTTAAAGTTCATGGCTTAGTTAGTCCAACCCTGATCTTACAACAAAGGAGCAGTTATCAATGTGTAATCCTCACAAGATTCCTGCAATGGCCCAACATATAGGACCAAAAAGAAGGCAATATCAGACGGACATGAAATGGGACACGGCAACTGGATGTAACCGAGAAGTGACACGAGGTGAAACAAGTGGAAAATGAATTATGTCGAGTCGTGGCCAAACAACACAGGCGTAGCATCTCCACCTGTCAGACCCCCTCTATCTGATTTTTTACTGCTGCGTTTCCCCTTTCCTCGCCACTAGCCACTTTGTGTGTGTTGGGCTTGTGTGTGTGTGTGAATGTGGACCAAATATATGAACGCGACTGAACTGGGCATCTGTATTCAGGTGCACTAATGGAATCAGTGAGGCTAAAATGGCAGGAGGTGAAAGGTGAGAAGAGAAGACAGCTCCACACCAGCGCTGCTCCTGTCGCTCTGCCAAACCACTCGACTGTGATGCTGTGGGAGATGTGTGTGTATGTTGTGGAAATACTGGCATTGGGCAAAAAGGAGGCCGGCACAAAAATTCAGATGCCAATGCCGGAGGGAGAGTTTCGTTATTTGGAATGCAAAATAATCATCGCGGCGTATTTTGATTTGGACAAAAGTACTTTAAGGAATCTTTACGATGACGATCCAAGCTTCCTGGAACACATTCAAAGATTGTGTGCCTCAAAAGTCCAGAGACTGTTGCCAGAGTCATTGTAATTATTCCAGGCGATAGACACTGAATCCAAATAATGTGAAGTAAAACAAAGCCAGATATCATAATTATACAACTTCTGGTTTGTGAAACACTTGTCATTGTGCAAATAGGCTACAAGAAAATTCATTTAGTTGGTGTTAACTGCGATCAATTTCTTCTGTTCTCAGGATAAATTTTATCCTGGCTAAGTAATAGTTTGGTGTTACAATTTGCTTTGAGCTAGGGGACTTCTTACAAAATAGCTATTGACTTTTATGAGAAGAATAAAGCCTTTTTCTCTTAGCTTATGTATTTAGGCCCAGCAGAGATATTACATTTAGCTGCCTAAGCAAAACTTTTTTCTTTGTACAAAGACACACCATTATTATTCACAATGCCGTTTGTGCTTGTTCTGAAAGGTGTTCCCCAGCACATCAAATAGTCCCAATCTATATGGTGCTGTGTATCAATGTCTGCTTGTTGGACGTCCTGCTGAAGAAAGAGAATTTTAAAGTTGATTGTAGCTTTGAAGGCTCAAACATCGGATGAGATATACTGTAATTGCTCCCTGACATCTACACTGAAAAAAGTAATCTACAAATTCAACCTGGATAAACTTGGACAAAAAATTGCGATTAGAAAGATTTATTGATATACTGTACATAAAATATATTTTTTAGCAATCAGACCCCAGCAGAAAACATTGATGTATGAATTAAAGTTAGTATGGATTGGTTTGCGTTAGAGATGTATGGTATGGTATGTATTTTATTTGTACAGGGACAGTGTACAATTTAACATTGGCACAAAAGAAAGAAGCATTGTACCAGGTTATAGCAGAAATGCTAATTTCCACCTGTATAGTCCCTGGGCGCTGATGTTACAGTTTACTAGACTGATTCTAAAGGTGGCCACACACTAGAGGATTTTTAATCTTTTGAGACTAAAGATCTGTGCAAAGATAACACACACTTAAGGACAGACATGAGGGAAAAAAAATTTGGCTAGAAATCCTCTAGTGTGTGTCCAGCTTAAGTGTAGATGGACACATGACCGTGTCTTAAGCTACAATTTAAGCAACATAATTTACATATGAAGAGTTTATTTGCAAAAACAGATAAGTGCCATTGAGAAAAATCAACATATGCTTGTAGTTTTCTCTTTTTGTAGATGAGATTTTAATGACCAGATCTATTTTAGTGCATCAGAAATATGAAGTCACTTGTTATTGATCAAATTAATTCACCTTTAACTTTACTGGTGCTACCTGTAGAGTATGGTAATACAAATTTAAAACAACTTAGCAAAAAATTTAAAAGGGAGATATCTGCTTTTGCAAACGAACTCTTCATATATTTAATTTGATATCAATTGAAACACAATACTCTAACACTACTCACACTGCCAGTCTGGTCTTGGCACATGGGTGCATTGTTCCCCCTGGCGGAACGCTTCGTCTTGCCCGTGCACCAGGTGGAAGATTCCACCCAAGGAGTATACAAATGTGGAGGATAGATTTGTGTCCAAAAATACCAGATACTATATCGATTCACTTCAGCAGAACAAGGTAGGTAAATATACTCATATCTGTGTGTTTATATTGCATGATATGACCATTTTAACCTTTTAAGCCCTAAGGTCCCCGTTTTTGGGGACTTGCCACTTTTAGAGACAATCCGTTTTAATTTGAATCTATTTTTTAAAATGTGTTCACAAATTTTTTTATTTTTTTTCTTGGAAAAACTGTATCTTATGACCCAATACTGTATATAAAAAGCATCAAAAATTTTCAGTGTCATTGAAATATTACAAATTAGAATTTTTTGGCCAAAAAGTGCCAAATTATGACCTATTTATTACAATGGGATTCCGCCTAGACTATGATTTTCTTGAAAATGTTCACATCTACAGTCTCCCCATAGACATTCATATTATATGAGAGCAATATGAACATGTAGACATTTTACAAGCTGTTAAAGCCTTCCAGAGTATATGTATACCAGAGTATATGTATACCAGAGGATATGTATACCAGAGGATATGTATACCAAATTTGGAAAAAACAGTTCACTGGCTTTATAAACCCACAGCGTGCTCCAGGCCTTCAGTAGCTGATGACGATCTTTGGAGTAAGATCGAAACGTCCTACACTTCAACTACAGAGTACAGATGAAGATTGAAGAATTTTTGCCTACGATGGACAACTCCTGTACGACTGAGAACCTTCACAAACGGGCTTAAGAGGTTAACTTAAGTTAAGTTTGCTATTTGCACCAGCATAACATAAAATGACAAAACTTGGAAGAGTGACAAAAGTGAAATCAGAGTTAGATTCATAGGGGAACAGCTGACAGTAAGTTGTAATATTGCTTTATTGTAATGCGTGGTACATTGGCATTGCACGGAGATTTACAACGAGCCTATAAAACCAAACCTAATCTGGCAAAGTAAGTAATTTGCAAATGTCTGCTAAAACCCACTCGCACAACACAATCTTCAGGAGGCTCTAAAACCAGCAGGGTCCACAATCAATGGCTGCACGTCCAAACTGCTCCAAAGAGACTGATGGCAGGAGAATGAGCTGTACCAATTAGCCGTGCTAATAGACCGGAGGAGGCATGGCAACATACCAGGCAGCTTCAAAAAACATTCAGAAAACTGCAACAAAGAAACCTACCATGCAAGAAAACTTAGGTCAGCTATGGTCTCGCCGCAGCTGAGGGAAATCACAAAGAAAAGGAAAAAAAAAAAGAAACGAAAATCCGCCCGTTTATCTTGGTTAGCTTTCTCCGCGCTCCACTGGTTTGAATAATAAACAAAGGGGTTCACAGCGAGTGGTGAGCAGAGAGAGTCCGCCAATAGGAGGCCAACTGAAGTAACCAGAACAGAGCAATTATGCTGAAATGATTCTGGTGACGACTGATCATATTCAGACAGCAGCTATGTCATTGATGTGTTGTCAGCAGAACTAGACCAGCTCTTATCAGGTAGCAAAGTAACAATCATTCTAAACTTCATACAGTAGCCAAGTTTGGATACTAAATGATTAGCTTTACTGCTGTGCACTGCATGTTATAGTTCAATTCAATACAATTAACAAACAACTATGGCTATATTTTCAAAACATTGCATTGCAAATACATTTAAAAACAATCAGTAAAAGTGTAAACGTAATCCTAAAATGTACAGGTATTAGGTTATCAAAAGCGTATGCGTTCCTTGCTTTTCCCACAACACACAGATGAGTCAGGCATTGATAATAGCATTGGTCCTCATTCATGAAACAAACTTACGCACAAATTTGTTCTTAAGGCCGACTTAAGAATACTTTTGGCATTCACAAAATTTGTTCTTGGCTGAAAAAGTAAATCTGCAGTTTTAGAATATTATCACAGTCAAAATGGACTCAAAAGTCTTACACAGCATGAGTAACATTTATCTAAAAATTATTTCATTTAAAAATATATTTTTTTGAGAGAATGAACGTGTTGAGAGGTGGTATAGAGCAGAGATCGTTAGTGTAGACTTTCACAGCTGGAGCTCGTTAGTTGCTGCTCGTTAGTCACACCTGTCGTAATCAAACGAAAGACTTTAGACAAAATACAGGAGGCTATTTACAATAAGAGTAACAGTATTTTAAAAATAGTAGCATACGAATATTAAATACTTCAAAAAGTTACTCACATGATGTACTCGAGTATATGTAAATGAGTACTGCCTCATGCTCTTGTCATGCCCATAATGAAAGATTAAAGGTTGTGTCTTTGTATTTACAAATAATGTAAATGTCCTGATAATGAGGGGAGTGGTGTTCTTAGTGTCACATTCATGAATTTGGGGCATCTCTCTTTAAGAAGAGATTTGTATTCTTAAGAACGCTTCGTGGAAGAAAATACTCATGAATGAGGCCCTTTGATGTCAATAAAATCTTATCAATTCCCATCCCTAACCCTGACCACTCACCGGAGACTCCAAACAGGATGAGAACATACAAACTCTGCACAGGAAGGCCCTACACCACGCCTCTCTTGCTGTGAGGGAACTAAGCTAACCTGCCACCGTTCTACCACATGCTTAAATAGAGGTGCGATGCCTGATCTTGTCTTAAAATGAATGTATCAACGGATAAGATGATAAAACATCCTGTAACAGCATACATAGTGGAGGAATCCTTATCCTCCGGGCTTATTTTCTACTACAGCGATATCTATCCGTGTTGATCCCTTCGCTGCCAGACTTGGATTATGATTTACAGGCAGCTGCCACCATGTAGCTCGCAAAATACACAGTTTGATGTAGACTTATTGACAAGGAAAAGACTGGTCAGAGACTTTGACAGACACTACATTTCTCATATATCCGAGTTGTTAAAGGGTGGACATGTACCAGTGTGGCCAGACGTGGATTCCCTTACATTTTTTGGCAGCTGACATTTGCTTCGGGGATGATGGTTTTTATCTGGATGTAAGATTGCGTGGCATTTGGGAAGCATGATTTGTTTGTAAATGAGTCTGTTTCACTCTTCTTTTGTCTTTTATATTGTTTGAATGTTGTGGCAGGCTGTGACTTTCCGTGGGTACAGCAAAACAGGTTAATTCCTAATTTATAGCCACAGCAATAATAAGCCGACATGCTGTGTTTATTTTTGATTACATATAACGTGTGTGAGTGTTTCTTTTCCTGAATGCTATACTTTTGTTTATAATGTCTTGTTAAAAGCTCTTTGACTTTAGACCGTAGCAACATTGCTAAATTAGTACTGAATGCAATGCCTCTTGATTAAATGCATTTAGACAGGATTGTCACAACATTGAATGAAGTGCCACTAAAAATAGACCCATTTGCTGTTCAAAGCTTGTATATGAATAGCACTTTCATCAAGTTGTACAACAACCTGTAACAACATGCACTGTCATCATATCGATTTGGTGTCAGAATCAATTCAATATAGCTTTGGAACTGACATCACAGTGCAATGTTTTATGGGAATTTTGCCACCATTTTTCAGGACCACAAAACAATGAAAACACAGCCCATTTTCAATTATTCCCTCGTAGATGTCAGTCAACTACACAACAGGCCCGAACTATCCTGAAGTTATTTGTCCATCTAGCTTCCCTTAGTTCCACAGTTAGCAGGTTGTTGTTTGGACCGGTAAGATGGCGCCTCAACCACATACACATCAACACAATCTGCTGGCCACGCCCCATTATGTGACATCACATTCCAAAGCTCTATATGACATCTTTTTCCATTACAAATAGTAAATGTACTTTGGCTCCTAAACACAGACTGATAAAATATCTATGGTACAAGACAGGAAAGGCCCGGACAGCTCTCGCATTGCATCGTCTCATGATCGGAAGGTCGGGGGTTCGAATCCCGGCTCCTGCGGGTGCACACTATCCTTGTCTCCTTGGGCGAGACACTTCACTCACGTTGCCTCCAGAGTCTGCGTGCATTGGTGTGTAAATGAGAGTGTGAATGGGTGAGTGGTTCCTTAAGAGTGTCCAATAGGGCTGGGCACCAGGTATCGAAAAATTAATTAAGGTACTACAGGTATTTGTTTTTGAGAATTTGAGAATATTAGTCTTGTTCAGAGCAATGTTGACTACATAAGACATATTTACTACAGTCATCTACATTATTTGTCTTATTTCACAATTTTAACTGATTCTAAGGTAATCTCGCTTGAATTAGGAAAATACAACGACCAATTGTCTTACCCCATTGGCATTTAAATAAAAAAGGAAACAAGAATTAGGTTGAATGAGCGACTAAGTCTGAACTTGTCAAAACAGCTAAAATTTAGATAAATAAGATGAATTTGGGTCATTTAAACTTCCTAGATATTTACTTATATTGAGTTCGGGAATAGCCCCCGTTGCCATGGAAATCCGCCATGTTAGCAGCTACTAGCAAACGTTATTCATAGACAAACATGGGCTAGAAACATTATAAAAAGTGTAGAAAGCAGCCGTGGAACAGCTCCTTTAGCTGCTGTGAACCCCTTTGTTTACCAGTCACTGCTGGTAAATACATGTAACTCACTAGTAGGGCTGGGTACCTTTCATGTTTTTTCGATACTAGTACTTTAACGATACTTGGTTTACGATACCGATACCTGACCGATACCTTTTTCGATACCTATACTAAATTATTGGTCATCTACACAAAAAAGTAAATATCTAGAAGGTTAAATGACCCAAATTCATCTTATTCATCTAAATTTGAGCTGTTTTAGTGGCTCATTTGACCTAATTCTAACAACTTGTTTTGACTTGCTTCAATAGATTTATACTTAGTTCCTTTTTTATTTAAATTAATTTACCAATGGGGTCAGAAAATTGGTCTTTGGGCAGTTTTATTTCCCTAATTCAAGTGAGATTACCTTAGAATCAGTAAAAATTGTCATGAAATAAACCAAATAATCTAGATGACAGTAGTAAATGTGCCTAATCTAGTCAAAACTCTAAACAAGACTAATATTCTCAAATTGAGTCATTTATCCTCGTGCTTGATTTTAGTTTAGTTGTAGAACCATA
>OMNZ01093943.1:12640-24970 GCA_900303255.1 Lesueurigobius sanzi
CTGTAGATAGTTAATCCCGAAGTATTGTATCGACTTCGGAAAAGCGAAAAAGCTGGTTCGGTACATCTCTAGTCCCGGAGCATTAACATTTACAAGAACTACAAGATTGGAAAAAGGTGGCCTGCCCTCTCCAGGTCGGTGGGGAATCATTCTCAAGTGGAGGAGTTCAAGTATCTCTGGGTCTTGTTCATGGGTGAGGGACCAATGGAGGGTGAGATTGACGGATCAGTGCAGCGTCTGTCCGTGGTCGAAAGAAAAAGCTCTCGATTTACTAGCGGACTTATGTTCCTCCTCTCACTTATGGCCATGAGATTTGTACAAGTGGTCAAAATTACTTTCCTTAGAGTAGAGCTGCTGCTCCTTCACATCAAGAGGAGCCAGCTGAAGTGGCATCCGAAACTCCTGGTGGCCTCCCTGAAGAGGTGTTCCGGGCTCGTCCTACTGGGAGACCTAGGACTCACTAGGTCTCCCAGTAGGAGACCTAGTCTTTAAGCTGGCCTTGGAACGCCTCAGAAGAGCTGGAGGAAGTGTGAATGGATCAGGAAGTCTAGGCATCTCAGCCTGCTGCCTCCACAACCCCACCCGGATAAAGCGGAGGAAAATGGATGCAACAAGCATGCATGTAAGAACATGTTTAAACTACAGGGTTGGCAGGTTTTATATAAAATAAATCCTTTTTTTTAGGGCATTGTATTACCTATATAATTGCAATTTTCCCTTAAAATTGCAAGCCTTATCGAAATGGGATTGTACAGTCTGTATCTGTAACATAGTGGTTTAACATTCTCCAGCATGCTGATGTCCACGGTCTATAGGTACTGGGATTGGCCCTAGGTTCCAGCTTGTGACCCTCCGTCTCCTAACAAGAATAAGCAAAAGACAAACCCTAAATGAGCTTTTCTAAATCTTTTTCTTTTTGTCCTCTTCTCTAACCTTGCCTCTTTGTCTATCTTTCACTCCAACTTCCCCCTGAGACGGTCTGACCTAGTTCATGAGTGAAGACTTCTCTGTCACACACTCAAACATGCACAGACTGCCGTGTTGCAAAGGAAGGCTTGTAGAAAAGCAATTAACTTAAGATCTGAAGTGATAAGATGTAACTGGACATGTGAGGGCCTCAGCTGTGTCCCGATGTGGCATATTCCCTGTTCTAGTTAGGTGCATTTTTACTGTATGTGTGACAAATAGCCTTGAGGGGACAGAATTCTCCATATGTGACACGCTTGATCTAAACGCTTTTAGAACTGTGCCTTCTTTTGAATGCAATCCACAGTTGGATATAAAAGCACTTTGAAAGTACTCATTGGAATAGTGCTGTATAAATTGACACCATTTAGTATAATTCCCTCCATTCCTGTTCATTCAGTCCATGTATTTTTGTGAAGCTTCTATTGACTTTCCATTGAAACTTTTTGACCCCTCTTTAACTCATTATTGGAAATAGCCTTGTTAATATGACCCTCAAGTACTTGTCTTACCACACGCTACGCCGTCCTGTTCTTTGTCTTTTAATATTTTCAACATTAAGATATTTAACAAAAATAACAGGCCAATCAAGTGCCTTCTTGCTCTGAGTTTGCCATGAGAACGTATCTCAAAAAAGGCTCAAAATATTCAACATGGCGGTGGTTCAAAACGGCTAAACTGCAGGCTATCTCCGTTCTTATATACACGTTATGGGGGAAATAGATAGAGCAGAAGGTAACTGGTTCAGTACTCGAGGCACAGGTTGTTGTTGCTGTTTCTGTTGTAACCCTTGACCCTTGACCCCTGTTGCATGCCCATGCTTTGCACAATAATGGGGCAGAAAGAGTTTCTGGCATAAAAATCTGCCAAATCCTCACGTGACTCCTGGCGACAAAGGAAGGTGTTCTTTTAATGACTCCAACTCGTCCTTCACACCTTGAGCACCATCAGACTGTCAACATCATCAGAGCCCACTCAGCCAATACTGCACATCCAATGTAATTGCCAGCTATTATTGTGTTGCTCACTTTTGAAATCAAACTTACTTTTTTACCCACTTTACCTTCTTTGTGTGTGAGGTCAAAGGTGGGTTGGCCGTACCTGAGGCTCTGGGCTGTAGGCAGCGGTCATCTTGTATTGGCTCCATATTTTTCATTGCAAAATTAAACTAGCTTTCGTAAATGTCAAAAACTACTGTAGCTTTGATGATCAATGTGTTCATTTTGTTAACTAGGTGTAGCCACAGCCATTGTCCCTTAACTTTATGCCTGTGTGCGTGTGTGCGTGTGTGTGTGTGTGTGTGTGTGTGTGTGTGTGTGTGTGTGTGTGTGTGTGTGTGTGTGTGTGTGTGTGTGTGTGTGTGTGTGTGTGTGTGTGTGTGTGTGTGTGTGTGTGTGCGTGCAGGGGTTGCGTGCTGCATATTCATCATCTCAATTAAAGTCTGAGTTTTGGAGAGGCTCTCTGGGTGCTGTGTCCAAAGGCCACTTTGGCCACAAAAGGAATGAACTAATGTGGTCGTGATGGTTTGTAATTCGCATTTTGGTGTAGTTCACTGACACAAATGGATGGAGAGAGGTTTTACACATGAACATATTCTTCCATCAGGGCAAACCTAACAATGACACGAGAGCTAGAGGCGTAGAGTGGGAAGGTGCATTACTCTGCAAGTGTAAGTTCTGGTTCAGAGGCATATACAGGTAGTTGAAATACTAAAAATTGGTGTCCTCTTCACTATTAAATGTGTTGTGTAGTCCATCTCTGTTTATGGTGTACTTTTCTGTGGTGTTCTTCACTTTTATGGTGGCCCTTCTGGTACACTTTAATATGCTCAGGAACAACAGCTTGCTGCTGCCTCTAGCTTTTCTTTGAGCTTCTTTAAACAATTCACCTACCACATTCTGTAAACCGCAGTGACCAGGCTTTATATCCCAGCTCAGACGGATGTAATCTATGACTCCGCCATTCCCATCTGTCATCAGTCAAATGAAAGCATCCAAAAATATGTATCTCTAAAAATATAAACAGAGGATAAAATGTGAAGTTTCATAATTGTATGAATGACAATTTTTGTTTTTGTTAATTTTGGAACTACATTGGGACATTGGAATTACATTTCGTGTGGCCTGCAGACATACAAAAAACCAAATAAATAAAACTGGAGTATGTTTAATCAAAGTTGAACTACAAACACTCTTTCCGTAATTATACAAAAGCTCCCAGCCTTTAATCAAGCTGCTTACAAGTCTACAGCATCACACACACCACTGATGCCCTGTGCCTCTGTACATTTCCTCACAATAGTTTGAGTTTCCCTGCAGAACCTCAAGTTAGTTTGACCTTTAAACATAGATACATGTTGGTGCTCTGGGACCTTTATCTTTCCAAGAGGACATATAATGGTGTTCTAAAACACTAAAATAGTAATGGCATTTCCTTCTTGCCATGGCTGCCTTGCATGGCAATTCACTTCTATAGCAACAACTTTTTAGCCTGATCTTTGTTTTTCACAAGCTACATGCATGATGAATGAAGCGAGAGATTCTGTCTCGACTTGTGAACGTTGTATAAATAGATTTTTCATTTACAATCGAGAGGAAGTGAGAAACAGGGATTTTGAGGGGAGCGAGGGAGATGTGCTTTATTATCTCCTAACTGGTGTGCCTTTAACCTCACATTACCGATATACTGCACTGTATAGGCTGTACTATAATATGGTGGATTCGTCAATATAATTGTAGATAACAAAAAATATAAATAGGGGAGACCGGGGATGTAACACTTTTTGCTTGAGGGCTGTAACTCACTGATCGTTTGAGCTATGAGTCTCAAACATTTTACACAAAATACCTACATTTGATTAACCTGCAGAAGCCAGATTGATTTGTGTAGCTCTAAATTGAGTTCTACATGTCATCAATCTGGAAAGAATCCCATGCAAACTGTCTGTGAAAAGGAGGGACAATCAGTACAATACTTTGAGCTGATTGGGCCCTAGTTAATACACGCCTTCCTATGCAGTTTTAGCCAATCATAGCAGCAAATCATGTGACGTATCACCCGCAGCTGGAAATCTAGTCGGGAGGAAAAGCACACACTTCCCCTTGCTCTTTTTTTAAACGAGAAATGGTCGGTATTTCAACTAAAATAGAGTCAATTGCGGCATCTACGAAGTCCTCTGAGGCAGCCATGTTTGTTTTTGCCGGGGCTGACTGTCATCATACTTACATATCCCGCCCCACGCTACACAGCAGCATGTCATTGGCCCGAACCACTGGTTGTGACGAGACGCACCTATCAGCTGCCGCCTTTCAAGATGGATTTGTTGTGAGACTGAAAATTCAGATCTCGCGACAATACTACTGCCATTTTTTCACTGACATATTGACTGTTCGTAGACATTTAAATTTTTTTTTTTTTTTACAATGTGTATTCAAGCCAGAGAGTATTTACTTTAAAACCTTTTCTCAAAATCGCTGAATTTTATTTTATTTTTCATTGGCAGGACATGGCATGAACAGTTTGAGAATCATTGGTCCATATGGTTTCTCAGTATGCACAAAGCAAAACAATTACGCTGAACTTTTTCCGCCTTTGCCTTTCTAAAAATCCCTGAGACAGAATATGCAATCATCAACATGTCATGATTTAAATGTCACTCTGGTAAAGGGAGCATGGGAAAAAACTAAAACAACAAGAAAATAATGGAATGAGAAATTATTTTTTCCGATGTCGGAAGTCTTGTACACACTGACACAGGCTTAAAAGCAATGGAAAATATTGATTGGTAATTACATTCAGCGCTGTGTGTAGCAAGATTTGATAAAGTCTCAAAGTCTAATTACCTGCAGGCACAATGTAGTTTACCTCATACCTCATTTGCTTATTGAGGATCGAAAAACAATGATGTAGCTATCATACTTTCAAGAATTGGATGCAAAACTCAATGTCGATATGTTTGTAGGTTACATATCTGTTGTCTAAGTAAAGAAACTGGTTTACAGCGAGTGATATAGTGATTTGACTCCATGTTACATTAATACAGGCAACTTCCAACACAAATTGATCTGAGAATGAATGCAATGAAAGACAATCCCAGTAAATACAAAATGCAGTTTCCAAATGATTATTACATTTATTAAGAGGGGAAATCCAACCCTATCAGACCCTCTGTGAAAAACTAAGAGCCCCCTGAAATGAATAACTTGTGCCACCTTTGCAGCGATAACTGAAATCAAACCATTTTGACCCACTCTTTGCAGAATTGTTTCAGCCCAGCCATATTAAAGAGGGCTCAAACTGACGGCTGGATGTTCTCCTTTAGCATTTCCTGTAAATAGCAGAACCCATTGTTCCACCAATGACAGCAAGTTGTCCAAATCCTAAAGCAGCAAAGTAGCCTCAGACCATCATTCTGCCACCGCCATGTTTGACTGTGGACATGATGTTCTTTTTATCCAATGCTGTGGTATTTTTACACCAGATGTAACAGGCCACAGATCTGCCACAAACCTAGACTTTTCTCCTGTCAGTCCACAGAGCATCTCTCCAAAAGTCTTGGGGATCATCAAGATGTTTCTTGGCAATTCGAGGCAAGCCTTTGTGTTCTTATTTGTCAGCTGTGGATGGTTTTCCTTTTGGAACTCTCACATGAATGACAATTTTGCTCAGTGTCTTTCTTATAGTTCAGTTCACAACTGTTTTTGTTGAGATCTTCTTTTGTCTGACAGGTCTGACAGAGATTTTTGGGGGAAATCAGGCTTGAAATTTAACTCAAGACTCAAGAATGCTGGTTTGTCGCAGTTAATGAGAGAGGGGGCATTTATTTTTTTCACTTATGGCCTGATAGGCTTGGATCCCCCCTTAATAAATATAATAGTCCTTGGGAAACTGCATATTGTATTTACACGGTTGTCTTTCTGTGACATAAAAATTGGTTTGATGATCAGAAAAAAAAGTGGGATAACTACAAAAAATACACTATCTCAAGAAGAGGGCATATACTTTTCCAGAGCAATGTATGCTATATCAGTAATTCTTATTTAGTATTTCACAAACTAAAATACAAACAGATCTTCAACAGTGCCATCATGATTTGTTTGCTAGCATTAGCAACATTTTACATTTAGCTATAGGAATTCTACAGACTGAAGTTTACGGCTCTCAAATGACATACAATTATGTCCATTTTGTCTTGCTTCAATTTCTGAAAGTTGTTGCTTTTTAAGTGGTAAGAGCAAAAACAGGTATTGGTTTCATATCGGACATTTGGTATCCATACTCAGTATTTTTTACAGAATCTGAATCCAATACTGCATCCCTATAAGGAGCTTGATATGCTACAAAATGTATTGGTCTGGGTATTCACCGTATTCACAGATGAGGTTTGGCATCTCACCTTGTCATGTGGGAATACCCTTCTAGACCTGTGACTTTTTTGAAGCACATTCATGCGGGGCACTCTTAAGGCCTCAGTGGTTTGAGATCAAGGGCCGGCTTTCACAATTTACTTCTTCTCCGACTGCTTTTCATTCCCTTACCCCCTATGCTGTCTTGTCCAATAAACCGTGGGAAAAAAACAACAAAGTCTGAAAAAAGATAAATAAATAAACCTACCCACAAAACAGGTGGCTCGACTAATAAATGTTTTTCCTCGTGCACTTTACCTGTCAATGTGTGTAATGTTGGTCTGCATTTGTAACAACCGTGAGAAAAGCAGCCTACTAAAAGGCTTGGTTGTGTGAAAGACAAAAGTGCCAACATGCACACGCCAGGCGAGAATGGGGGGCTGAGGAGTAGAGGGGGGAGAAGCAAAGAAAGCTCATGCTTCAGTTCATAAATATTTTTATAGTTGGCTTGTATGAGAGGGAAATGTGCTGAATGTGAAAATGCACCTCCATGCTTTATGCAATAGGTTTATATAAGTTATTTATGATTCTCCCTTTGCCTTTCATTCACGGTTAGGATCCATTTTGTGCTCACCCCCTCTGTTTCCCAATTTTACACTATTAAAACGCACCTGGTATAATGGAACTCATCTTGTATAGGCTATTCTCCATTCCTGCTGGGGTTAATTTTATTTTAAAATTAACGATCCAAAGCCAAGTCTGAATCATCCAAAGCGGCACAGTGAATTCGCCTTTGCCTTTCTCCTCCAGAGTCCAGATGTAATAGAGATGGCAATTTAAAATGTATGCATATTAGAACAAGCCAAATTATGTCATGTGAAATCTAATAAATGCAAGAAAAAATAGCTAAGTCTTCCATTTTACATTTATGCTCCGGGATCATGTGGGTGTTTCTGTGTGGAGTTTGCATGGTTTCCCCTCTGCACGTCCAACTTTCCCTTCCCCATGTTTAAAAAGTAAATACATAAAAGTATTTATTTCAAAATACAGTAGGGCTTTTCTCGCGCAGACTTCAGCTGATTCAAGGATTAATCTAAAAGCCGATCAAAATATACAATACAACACGAGTCATTTTTAGCAAACGCTCATGACCCACTGAATAATATTTCCATTTTAACGAAGTACCTTCTAATTCTGAAAGCTCATTTTGATAACCATTGTTCAAACCACTCACTTTTCGCCCTGTCACACCACTGACAGTCATTTGACAGGGGGTATGGCTTATCTAAATGAGATGTAACTGAGCCCTAGTCACTCCCAGCAGCAGATAGAGGTGAGAACTGCACAATCTTTAGAGGCCGTTTTCTCCCCTTTGAGCTTTTTTGAGTGCCTACCTTCAAGTGGCCACATCTTCTCCAAATATTATCATATTTCCATGTGTTACACATCGTTGGAAAGCTTGGAGACTACCCTGTCAGAATCCGGGAATAACTCAAAATGCGCCCCTGATTTCCGTGATCGGCCACATATGGTCCCGCTTATGGTCCAGCGCTTAAACTTTGAAACACTCTGAAAGCACCGTCTTTGTGCAATAAGCTGGCCAGTCTTGCAATGGAGTAGAATAGTCTTATGAAGCATTGCCCTTGACACCCACTCTCTACAGCCACAAAGTCCTATACACATCACAGTGCCAAAGAAGCTGTTCCAGAAGTTAGCCCTGTACGTTTGGCTTTGACGCTCAATGATGTCCTTAAAAGTTTGGTGGAACTTTTTTGGCCCAATTCTGACCTTTTCTGAATTATTTATCAAAATCTATTCATTATTTTGGCGCTTTTTGGCTCCCAGTTCGGGAAAACAACCTGTAACGGTGTGTTGCTTTCCGTTTTGAGAGTTGCGCTTATTGGCCAGTTGCTATTTTTGGCTTGATATTATTGTCAAAAACTGCATGTAATCAATTTAATATGTATACATGCTCAGATAGACTTTTCCTATCAAAATGTGATGTGTGATTGCGTTGTTGTTGCTGGAGGTCAGACTTGAGGATATTGTGGAGTCAGAGTGCACCTGCCTGTCAGCCCCATGTTGTATTTTTAGACCGTGTTTGTCATCGAGAGGCGGTTCCGCTGCACTGCTCCCCGTGGTTACACTTAAGTCTGCTATCGGCCCTCGTTGGTCCGCTGTCCTAATGAGGCAACAGGAAGCATAGAACCAACAGAGAAAACACAAGTATGACAATGCATCAAAACATCCTACAGAGAGCAGGGAAGAGAGAAAGAGTCCGCTGTATACAAAGTTACATATATTCACTGTGGGACCTTGGGAAATGTGTTGCTATCAGTCAGCAGCAGAGCTCTATTGGTGTGTTTTAGAAGACAGCACATTATTCAGCACAGTGGCAGCGTGGTTAGTGCTCTCATCGAGAAGTTCGCAGGTTCATTTCAGAGCTAGGGCTGTCGCTAACGATTATTTAGGTAATCGATTAATTGGCGTATTATTACAATTAATCGGTTGGCGGCAAAAGGTGCATGGAAAGTGTAATATATTTTTTTTTTACTTTTTTTTACCATATGAAGGTAAAGTGAGGCCGTTTGAGGGCATCTTGATCGAGTAAACTTAAAGGTAATGTCTGTAGGATGCTCTTTGTACAAGTTTCACATGTCATTTCTTTTTTGAAAGCTAAGAACCTCTAAAACTCAGTCTGGGATTGTGAAAGTGAGAGCGAGAGAGTCCACTTTCTGCTCTGATTAGATTATGGTCCGAGATTTAGCTCATATTTGGAACAATCAGAGATAAAGCAAATTTTGTGTAACCAATTTCTTTAGAGACAACATAGTTTTTTCACAAAAATACAACATTTTGATGTAATTCTTACTCTGTCTGAGTCTGTATATCCCAGAAACGATTAATCGATTACTAAAATAGTTTCAATAATCAATTAGTTGTTTCAGCCCTATTGGAGACATTCTGTTTATGAGTTTGTATGTTCTCTTTTTGTCTGCATACGTTTTCTCTGCAGGCTCAACTGTCAGTCTGCCTCTAAAACATGTACATTAGGTTCTTCCTCTTGGCCAAGAAAAGAGATGCTGATTTTGTCTTCATATGCAATTATCCAGGGTTTATGCCGGTAACAGCAAGTCAAATTTAATGCTTTTTAATGCCATTTTAATGCTCAAATTCTACATTTTTAATGCCAGAAATGCCACAAATTGGTGAGTATTTAATATAAATTTCCATATTCAATACAAATTTTGATACATCTGACAACCTTTGAACAGAAATAGTGTATAATTTCTTTCCAAACAGCAGTATAGATCCTATTTTTGGATTTTTGACAAACTTCTGCAGTAAATCTAGTTGAACAATGTCTTTATTTTCCAAGAATGTTTGATTTAATGCCAGTTTGAATTCTATTTAATGCTTTTTAATGACATTTAAGGCTTTATTTTTGACACAATTCACTTGTTCATCAAGGCATACAACACATAACCTCTCTTATTTTACCCCCTGGCCCTTTTGTTTGTCTTTTATTTTGTTCCCGTCTGTAAAGCGTCTTTATGTCCTTTAAAAGCACTATATAAGTTGCATGTATTATTATGATTATTATTATTATTTATGACTTTTAATGCTTTTTAATGCCGCGCGGAAACCCCGTTATCACAGAAAAAGAATGCTACCTACAACTTAAGGTGGCCACACACTAGAGGATTTTTAATCTTTTGAGACTAAAGATCTGTGCAAAGACCACACACACTTAAGGACAGACATGAGGACATACACACACATGAGGAGTCCCACCACAGATCATGCCATGAGAGAAAGTTTTTATTGAGCCACGCCTCCTAAGACTAAAAATCTGGCTAAAAATCCACTAGTGTGTGGCCACCTTTAGTCTTATTTTGATCGCAATTGGCAATATTATTGTAAGGATTCGTCCCACCTCTACTTGGACCCGCTTCAGTTTAGGCTGTGGAGACACAAAAAGATATTTCTCATATAAATTCACTGTGACACTGTGAAATTGCGATTGAAACAATTTCTTGTTTTTTTTAAGATGTAGAAGATTCAAGGCCTGAACACCAAAGACGTTTTTGTTTTCCACAAAACTCCTTTGATCATTTTTTACCAGGGGTGCCAATGTGTCTTGAGGGCACTGTGAATTATAAAATGATCTATTTCATGATTTGTGAATTTTCCTTTTAAGATTATGCATATGCAACATAGTGTAATCACAGTACAGAAACGCCTTCCCAAATATGAAAAGACAATTTAATAAATAAAAGATGTAAATATGGACCCACTGAGGCCTAAATTATACATTTAGCAGTGTTGCTCCCTGTAAAACGCTGCATTGGCAAAGTAATAAGTTGTGATTTTTATGCATACCAGCATACTGTACGTACATGTATGCATACTAATATATTGTAATGTAAACTGTTATTGAGTAAGAGCGTGTTGCCTGTGTTCGTAAAACAATGTAAAATATTACAGAACGGAAAAATATTGTGTGCACTGCTTTTCATGTATCTCTGGTTGTAAACAGTTTTGATGAATTTTTATTAGCGTTTCCTTATTAAGCCTGTATCTGGCTGTGCCTCGCAGTCACACAAACACAAGCTGGATCGTTGGCCAATGAGGAAATTCAAGTTATAACAAGCTCAGAGTGGACCCCCACTGGGAATATTGAGCAAGAAAGATTCTGTACTATTCAGTACGGCTACAATATAGGGTGATATTAAGCTAGCTGTATAAAGTACAGGTAATAAAAACATATTCCTAAGGAAAATAATTAATAGAGTAAAAGTAGAATATTGAATACAGTACCTCTTGTTGCATCTAATGGTATTTCTCCAATTAACAACTGTTACTACACCCAATTTAAGTAGTTAAGAATAGTACTGACTATAATTACTTTAAGGTTATTTAACACGGCAATACAACAGGCAATTACCTTTGCAGAAAGCAGGTCTGTCCAAATATTGGTCATTGGATCATTCATTACATTCTGCATTGTTAAAATTTAGACATTTGTTAAATATTAATTATGTAGAACTTAGATGCACTGGTGGAGCCCTGTTTTTAATATTGGGTAGCATCATGGTGGCGCAGTGATTAGCGCTCGTGCTTCACAGTAACAAGGTCCCGGGTTCAGAATCAGAATCAAAATCAGAATAGAATTTATTGCCATTGTCAATGTGGGTTTCACAGACTAGGATTTTTCTTCGGTGTTCTCGTGCAACATGAAACATAAACTTGTAATCATGATAAATAATAAACTATGGAAAAAAGAAAGATATATATATTTTTTTTAACTATAAGGCATGCATAAAATTAGAATAAGATAGAAAAATCTAATAAAATGGTAATTTAACACAATATGAGACAGCAGCATAAATGGTAAATGGTGAATTACAGATTAGCAGCAAATGTGAGTGTGGACATACCACATAGTGCAAATAGAGCAGTGCAAATGGAACAGGTTATTCAGTTTACATTAGACTGATACAGAGTTATTAATAAGTATTAAGTGCTCATGGCTCTGACACAGAGTTATTGAATGTTATTGAGTGCTCATGAGCCTAATAGCGGAGGGAAAGAAGCTGTTTTTGTAGCGGGAGGTTCTGGTCCGGATGGACCGTAGCCTCCTCCCTGAGGGGAGAGGGTTAAACAGTTTATGACCAGGGTGGGAAGGGTCAGCTGTGATCCGACCTGCAGGCCCCCGGGTCCTGGAGACATACAGGTCCTGGAGAGATGGAAGTTTACAGCCAGTCACCTTCTCAGCAGCATGATGCGCTGCAGTCTGTGTTTGTCCTTAATGGTGGCTCCAGCGTACCACATGGTGATGGAGGAGGTGAGGATGGACTCGATGGTGGTCCTGTAGAAATCCACTATCATCTTGGGCCAGTGGAGTTTCCTCAGTGTCCGCAGGAAGTACATCCTCTGTTGGGCCTTCTTGATGAGGGAGCTGATGGTCGGCTCCCACTTGAGGTCCTGGGTGATGGTGGTGCCCAGGAAGCGGAAG
>OMNZ01093947.1:0-11394 GCA_900303255.1 Lesueurigobius sanzi
ACACTCACATTTGTTGCTAATCTGTACTTCACCATTTGCCATTTATGCTGCTGTCTCGTATTGTGTTAAGTTACTATTTTATTAGATTTTTTATCTTATTCTATTTTTATGCATGCCTTATAGTTATATCCTTTATTTTTTTCCATAGTTTATTATTTATCTTTATTCTTATCTATATTTTATGTTTCATGTTGCACGAGTACACCAAAGTAAATTCCTAGTCTGTGAAACCTTCATTGACTGACAATAAACTCTATTCTGATTCTGATTCTGAAAACAATAGCACATTCTTTGTATTTTTGTGCAAAGACAGAGTGAGAACGATCTGTACTAGATACAATTTGTGATCTCAAGGAACTTGCAGTAATCCTCTGAGTTGATTTTCACACCCTGTTCTGCTCTGAAGGGGCCAACAACACCACTGTTGATGATTCCTCCACCACCTTGCTGCCTTCTGAACCTGCCTGGGGCGTCCTGTCCATTTTTATTCATTGTTTATTTGGTTGGGACAGTGCATGTTAATGAACACACATGAGAACCAGGCATGTAAACACACCACTCCGGATTGTAGCCTTGGGCTAATTTGCATCCGTTGTCCCACACTCATACACACAAACACACTCTCATTCATCCTGATCTATTGTACATGTTTTTAGTGGTAGGTGAAACCGGAGCACCTGGAGGAAACCTACGCAGACACGGGGAGAACATGCAAACTCCACACAGAAATGCCCCGTCCTGGCCCGGGGATCGAACCCGGGACCTTCTAGCTGTGAAGCACGAGCGCTAACCACTGTGCTACCGTGCCGCATGAGTTGTCCAACCTCGAGCCCATCCGTCTGGACCATCTAAGGTCACCCTCATCTCACAATACTCTGCTAAAATCCGTCTTCATGTACTTTTGGGTACTTTTTTCTTTGTGTTCTTAGAGGGGGCTGGGTTTGTGCTTTTTCACTTTAGAAACCTCGCGAAGTACACTGCATCTTGTACCACTAGGCTTTCTCTTGACTTCTCTCTTTATTCTGCGACTCTTTTCTTCCGCCCCTCTTGTGAACTGTTTACAAAACGCCATGCAATCCTTCAGTTTCTGCTCAAATCTTTAGCAACTTGTCTTATGCTCAGCCCTTCAGCCAGCAGCGTCACTATTGTATCCTTTTCAGCAGAAGTTAAGTATTTTTTCTGACCAATCTTTAGTGTTCACTACCTAATAATGCTGCACAGGTCACTTTTTATCTCACCTGTCTGTAGTCTAGCGAAGAAGTCTTGCAGCCAAACTATTAAAGTGCATTGAAGTTACAACTGTGAATGATTTAGACTACCCAACAGGTTTAAGTACACACAGCAATGGGGGTACCTAATAATTCTGCACATGCTGTAACCCAATAATACACACAACCCACCATAGAGTTGAACCGTTTGCGTCCTGCCCAGCCCTGTCTCTCGCATGTATCTGAAAGTGCGGTCTACCAAACAAAAGCAGGTGCATTGGGAGCATGAAGGACTGTAAGGCTTGCTGGGTTAACTCTGTTCAAGCGCTCCCTGTTCCTACACACTTCTGTCAGGGAGCGCTTTGTTGATCCAAAAGCCCTCTCCTCGGATTCCCAGCACCTGCTCCGAGGCATGGCAATGAGCCTGGGCATACGGGACGACAGAGACTGCTCCATGAAGAGACAAAGAGAGGTTAGAGGAGGAGAAGATTGTAAAAAAAAAAGAAAGGAAAAATTGAAGGGAGACCAAAGGGAGTTGGGACCATGAGCAGAATGTCAGAATACTTGTACTGCATTAGAAGTTATCGGATAGATCGAGTGACGGACAGTCCGAACATGCTTAGAATTATTCATTTGCTTTACATCTGAATTTCTCCTCTGAACAAATATTTCAACAAAATAAAACAAATCAATTCCAACATGGCTCCAGCTATTTTGAACATTTGGTCGTCAAATATTTTTCGAATTTTGGCCCTTTTTTGTTACACATTTGCCATATTTTATTTTTATGTCAGAAAACTTGCAATACACTTGTATGTGTGTCATGTTTTTATGCTATTCACTTGCAGCGGCACGCTTAAAAAAAGTATTTTCTGAAAGAGTGAAGGCCCTCACAGTAAATGTTGAATTTTTTGAGTGAAATGTTGCGCAGTATGGCTTTAACCTCTTAAGCCTTAATCTGTTTTATACTATCTATACTCTGGAAGTGTTTTTACAGCTTGAAAAAGGTCTATAATGTTCAAATTGCTCTCATATGATATGAATGTCTGTGGGGATACTGTGGATGTGAAAATGTTCAAGAAAATCATAGTGGACATGGGTAATTGAGGTTGAAAGGCATAAAATATGAATTCCGCCTAAAGAAAAAACACATTACAGCAGGTCAGCAGCTTGTTTACTGTAAAGAAGTAAATCAACTTCAAAAATAGTATCTACATACGTCATTATTTGTATTTAAAACAACTACAGTAGGCCAACAACATTTAAACACAATCATATAACATGTAAAAAGAAAAAAACAGTAACAAAGCATGTACTATAATTTGACACCACTACGACTACTACTACTACTACTACTACTAGAATACTACTGAACGCACTCTTCGTGTCTGAAAAAACTCTCCAACTTAGAGTCATAATTACGCCACTCACAGCAGTGAGACCAGGAAGAAACAGATTGCTCTGGGAGCACCAACCCAAATAGAGAGGCAAAGCTGTGATAAACAACATGTTTAAGACTGTATGAACCGGAGATGGAATAGGAGAGATACAGTAAATGGAAAAATGGGAAAAACAGCGCCCAGATAACAGCACAGCCACGGCACATGAATTTAAATAAGGGCATTTATTCCCCGCATTGATGAGGGAGACACTAAAACAGACACGACCTCCGTTAAAGTATTACAAAATAGGTTAATGCTGTTTATGTTACCCTGCTATTGACAAATCGGTCTCCACGAAGCCACCAAGGTTACATTTGCTCACAAAAAAAACAAGATCTTTTGTGGGCCTTTATCTCTATTTGTTTGTATATGCAAGGCTATTCCGCTTGTCGCCGTGATTTAAACAACGGCGTCACCGCTTGGCATTCGGAAAGGTCACAAGCTGTTGATATAAAGATGTGTGTGCGTAGGGGGGCTATCTGAATCACAGCCAAACAGTTCATCCCTCGCGCAGGTGTCAGTCTCTAAACAAGCATGGGTTTTTTTCTTCACAGAGAAGTGCTTTGTTTCGCTTTTTATCTGAGAAATAGTTGCCAGGTGTCAAAAGGTGGCGCCGTGTGGGATCAGAGAAACTCATATCTCCAAACAGGCCTGACACGGCACCTCCCTGATAGATTACAGCAGGTTCAGAATGACAGCCGTGTCCGCCAGCAATACATGTGATGATCCCAGCTCCGGAGGAACGGCTGCTGAGTAATGTCGTTTTGCTCTGGGTCCAACTTTTGATCTGATGTTTTGCTGTATCTTGTTCTTCTTTTGGTCCTTGGTGGTTTAGGTCTGGAAAAAAATAAATGCTGTACTCTTGCCTTCTTTACGCAATTAACCTCTTAAGCCCGTGGCTGTTTTTCTGTATTTGGTACGTATACTCTGAAGGCTTTAACAGCTTGTAAAATGTGTAAGATGTTCATATAGAGCATCATAGTCCCACCCACCAGCTCGCCTGTACACGCACGCGCCTCAGTGCCGGAAGTAATAATCCCATTCAAAAATTTCATAGACTTTTCGAAAAATTCTAATTGTACGAGTTTAAAAGCACGACGGAGGCTAATCAGCTACGTGCTAACTGCTAGCCATAGCGCAGATATTTTACAAGCAAGAAAATACCCAATACTGTGTTTGTAACTTTTTGGTTTATAAAGTTTTGGATACAATTTTCATGTATTATTGTGTGTTTTATGCCATATGTCTCCACGTAGCTGCTATCGTTCTTTTAAACATTTGATATTAATTTTTTTCGAAAAGTTGGATCCTATTTATATATTTGGTCATAAAATACAGTTTTTCGAAGAAAAAAAATACACTTATTTTGTGAACACATTTTTAAAAATAGATCAACAAAGATTGTCTGTAAAAGTGGCACGTCCCCAAAAATGGGGATCTTAGGGCTTAAGAGGTTAAGGTTGACTTCCGTAGATCAGTGTTTCCCAACCGGGGGCAAGAAATCATTAGGGGGGGGATTTCACCTGATCGCCATGGAGTGGTCAGGTAGAACAATGACATGCTCTACAACTAGAGGGCGTCACCGGGCAAAAACAACAACAAAAAAACAGTAGCCCAGGGTCATGCTGCAAAAGACAATTGAGACAAAATCGTGGACCATAGTTGATCTTTGCTGATCTACCTTTGGACAGTCTGGCAGGCACAGATTTCACTCAAAAATACATTTTAGCTATACATTCATTACATTTCAATGAATATACTTTTTGTGACATCCATGTTTGGTGGGGTGCCTTGTTGATTTTCTAATGTAAAAAGGGTGCTTTGGCTCAAAAAGGTTGGGACACACTTAGATGTCAGTAAAGGGAGACTTGGCCTCTGCATTTGGTTTGAAAATCTGTCTAAAGCAACTTCATAAAACTCTTTTTCAGATGACCCATCCTGACTAGGACACCGAGAAACCCAGTGAGAGGACATTAATATACTGTAGGCAATATACAATTACTAACAACGAAGTGCTCAACCAAGTATCTACTCCAGTTTTTGGACATGTCCATCGCATGCCAGATGGTAGGATCCCAAAAGACCTGCTGCACGGGAACCAGCTTCAGGCAAAAGGTCTCCAGGAAGACCACGCCTTCGCTTTACAGACGTTTGCAAGCGCGACTTGAAAGCAACAAACATGGACCCTGTAACGTGGGAAGGGAGTTGCTGCTGACAGGGGTTAGTTACTCCGAGGCCAAGCAGAGACAGACTGCAGGGGGAAAACTCATTCGTCGGGCGAACTCTCAACAGCTAGACTCCCAGGATATCAACTACGTCTGTTCCATCTGTGGTAGACTGTGTCGCTCTCGCATCGGCCTGTACAGCCACAGCGGAAAGTGTACCCATCCTGCAGTGAACCAAGGCACAGCTCCACGATCTCTCGAGAATAACGAATGCCCATGAAACAGAATGAGAATAGAATTTATTGCCATCGCCAATGAAGGTTTCACAGACTAGACTTGTAATAATGATAAATAATAAACTATGGAGAAAAAAAGGATATAAAATATACTGTTGCTACACACATGCCTGACCCTGGATGGTCTTGTGTGGTCTTGGTAAGAGAATTATGGGTCACTTCAAGGCACCTTTGGCAACACCAACACATTACCACCACCATAAGTGCTGTATAATATTGATACATGGTTTTATTGACCTTTCCCTGTCGGTTACATATTCTTCACATATTTTTCCTCTGCGTGCTCTGGTTTACCTCCTTCAGCCCAGGTAATTACTCTGTAGCCTGGCCTGGCAGCCTACACGCTTTTCTTCACAAAGCAGCGTATAGTACTCTGTGTTATCTACATGAGGTCTGAAGGGTGTGATTGACAGGCAGATTAACCAATCCAGTAATTCTCTGTGACAGCTCCACACACCCATTTGACAGAAGCAGCAGATACAGTAGCTTTAGTTACCTGTAAAAGGCAGTATGAAGTTACTAAGTGCACTCGCTATGTGTTTTCATAAATCAGGACTGATGACATGCTCAATGCAGCATTACGCGTATTGTTTGGGGAAATGCTGCCCCTTGATGGTTCAATGGTTAGAAAGTTCTCAAAATCCCACTTTAATCCATCACATCTCCAATACGAATTGTTATTGTTGCGGTCAGCATTCACAGCGTAATTAATCCATTCAGAAGTTTCCCACTAATTGGATCTTCTTGTCATTAATTAGAGAGAATCCGCCGGTGATCAGCCGTCAGTCCATTCCACTGCAGCTATTTCCTCACAGGTCCGGCCTCCCACAATTGACGTTTACCCCACGGCTTCCTACTGGCTTCCACCCAAACTGGATATCTTAGTCTGCAAAAATTCTGCTGTCTCCAATGAATATATAGTACCTACACAGAAATTCATCTTAGTTCACAAGTTTGGCTTCAGCTACAGGAGTCAAAATATTCCATGATCAGATTTATCTAAAGGTAGAAAGAGCTGCATATACAGTAACATATTCTCTGCAATGGGACTTTATGGGTGATTAAGATTCAAGTTCAAAATTGACAGAAAAATGCAAGACAATTTAAATTAGCTGCTATGATTGCCAGAATGATAGTAAAATACAAATATATTTCAGAGCAGTGGTTCTCACCTGGACCGGGACACACACGTGGATTATTTGGCTGAAAATCATAGTTGATAAATTGTTTTGAACAAACCAATCGGCCTAACTATGATTTCCAGAGTTTAGAAGATTTGAAATTTTAACTTCAGAAAACCTTTTCTATGAAGGAAAACTACTACACAACTGAGAGCTTACACAAACTTGTTTACATTACATTATTTGGGCTGCTGTCAGAAATGTAGCGGCCAATCTGTGCATTTTGGATTACCAGCAGCATTCGTACACACCACAGATGAACATAGACAAAGAGAATGCCAAAGGACACAACAATGCTCTAATTTTAATCAAACTCCAACCTTACACTTACAGATATGATGCATTTTTATAGTAATAAAGACATGGAGAGACACAAGTTGGTGTCAAGGTCCAAATTTGTAAGTACAAATAATAGTGAATGCTAACCATAATGCTAGCGTCATGCTACATGAGAACGACAAAATATTCATGAATCATCATGAATATTTTGACCTGATTTGTGTGAAGGTTCCAAGTTCAATTCCTGGGGCCAGGCCTTTCTGCATGTTCTCCCCGAGCCTCTGGTTGCTCTGGTTTCCCCTAATAATGCACAATAGGCCAGGATGAATATAATGTGTGTGAGTGAATGGTGGTGGCCCAGTTGGACATAAGGACTGGCCTTTAGTCCGCCTAGACCAGGGACGGGCAACTGCCATGATAAGGAGGGTCAAAATGGTTTATCACCACCATCAGAGGGCCACATGACCACGCATTTCAACTATTGCATATGAGAGAAGCTACAAAATGATTTTAAATAAGAACACATTCTTGTATATTTACAGTATGCCTGTATGTTTATTGAACCTGGGTCAGATTTTCATTTACTACACAATTCTCCCATTTTTGGACTTCTAATAGTGCCTTTTGTGCATTTAGAGCTGAAAAAGTTATGTTTCATGTGGCCTGTGGTGATGACTTCAGTTTCAGGTTTGGGTTCTTGGTAATTGACCATACTGTACTGGCAGTACAGTATTTAACAGACAGTATGTGTTGTAACGTGAGACTCTTTTACTTTTACACTGCCTAAATACTACACAATCAAAGCAGAAAACGTATATCTTTCCTCTTCATTTTGAAGGTCCCTGGGGCTAGTATGTCGGGCCAAAGATTTAGGGTTTACTGACAGTGACGTCCTGCTACAGGTTAGAACTCATTTTAAACTAAAATAAAAGTGTCTAATGTTAAACAACATTTTGGCTCTTCCTGTGCTTATTTTTTAACTGTTTGTGTGTTATCAGGTATTAAACTCATTAGTATCATTTTAATTTAGTAATCCAGCACAGTGATTGGGTCGATTCTCTTTTTTAGTTTGGTCTGTGGGGGAACATCGCTTGATGTTAACGTTGTATGACAAAATTATTGTTATTGTTGCAGGGCGACCAAAACTGACCTGCTCCGACCACAGGTTGTGAATCACCATTTTCAGGAGCCAATATGTTGGTCTTGCACTGGAATGAAGTTTTTTTAATGAAAATTGAATTTTAACTTTTGGCTGTCTGGGGAGAATTTTGTAGTAAATGAAAATCTGACACACCTACATACAATTATTTCCCACACAGAAATGCATTTTAACATGATTAAATCTGGTTATCATTATAATTTTTAAGAAATTATCAATGGGCCGCACTGAGTGAGGAGGCGGGCCGCATGTGGCCCCCGGGCCTCACTTACCCATCCCTGGCCTAGAGCCTGTAGGTTGTACCTTGGAGCTGCATGTCATGCTTCAGTTTATTCCTGCTCGTCCCCAGTGGGACATGGCCTAATGGGTCATTGGTTGCCCGAGGGCCTGCTTGAATGAGGAGGCTCAGGCTGGTGGATTCCTGGTGGATTACCAGAACACCCTAGTGGGAGTTCCTGTGATTTTTCATCAACCAATCAGAAAGCAATTGTGATGTCATTTCCACTGCATAACTTAAGCGAAAGGATGGCCATGGTTATGGGACAGATAAAGAAGAGGAATATTTTCAGTGGCTGCTTGGCAAAAACTGCAACTGGGGTTGACGTTGGCAAAATTGGAGATTGATTCGTCCGATGGATAGTATTCATGGAGTATTTTAAAATGTATTTCTCTGTTTTATTATTCATGCAATATTTAAAAGGCAGGTTCCAGGTTTTGTTCCAGTTGGAGTTAGGGAAATATGAATTCCAGTAACTATATGTATTTAGGCTGAATTAATTTAGATAGATTAATTTAATTTCGAGGCTCCAATTGTTTTATTGTTGCATTTATTATCTAAAAGGTTGAGTCCATTTATAAAGTTTTTGTTGTTTATCTGTTAATAAAGTTCCCTTTTGTTTATTATGTAAAATTGAGTCTTTTGGTGACCAGAGATTAGTTGTATTGACCATGGTGTGAATCTGCGGGGTAATACTCTACTGTAGTATTTCACATTTTAACATACATTCACGGATTGTTATGGGTTGAAGGGGCCCCCGGAAGAGGGGTCCCGTTGCCAAGTGAGAATCACTGGACTGGCCATTGTAGATAGAGCCGTCATCTGCTGAACTCAATGTTGTTTAAGCCACACCTTAAGGCTTAATAGATTCAACAACAGCACTCCTGTTTCGAATGAGAGCGTACCGTACACAAGCACTGAACTATGAAGTGTTGGAATGTTATAATGGCTAACTCACGTTTATTAGAGGAATTGTTTTTTCAATATAGGTTCCAAGTGTTTTTTTAAGGTCAGATGTTTAGGCTTGTTATCTTGTGTTAGGGGCATTCTCATGTATGAGCTGAACGCCTCTGTTTGGTTGCAGCTGGACGATATTGGCTTGAATGGGCGGGTGAAGGGGAGTGATTCTTGGTGTGCGTGGGTGCTTGCGGTAGTCGGGAGGTTGCGTGCGTGGGGGGGCCTTGGTGTGTGTTTGACGCATTGTTGTCTGTATCTATGGGACAACAGCTACCACCTGAGCCCTTGAAAACCCCTACTGTAATGAACTCATGCTGAGGACACTACACGGTTTTTCCTTGCACGACTTTGCTATAATTTATAGCAGGGGTAGGGAACCTATGGCTCGGGAGCCAGATGTGGCTCTTCTGATGACTGCATGTGGCTCTCAGATAAATCTTTTTATTTACAGAGAGACGCTAAGAGACTATCTTTATTCTATTTTATTTTATTGTTACTATTATTACTATTACCTGTTGTTTTGCTTCTTTGATGACACTTTTCCTGACTTTGTGCACCCCCCTGTGTGATACTGTCCTAAGAGCTGTTGTGACAAGTAAATTTCTCCATTGTGAGATCAATAAAAAAAATCTTATCTTATCTTATCTTATCTTAGCTGCATTTCTTAACACGATGAGAAATAGGGGTTACATTTCATGATAAAAATAAAGCAGTGTGGGCTTGTAGGGTTCTCATGACGACGGCCACGTTGTGTATCCAGCTATAGGTCCAGAGCGTATTATGGTCCAAATGCATAAAATCCAGTGTTGGTCATAACCAAATTTCCAATATGTAAAAACATAAAGTTGTCCAGGAACAGTCCAAATACCGAAGGCTGCTCTGTGGCCGTCAAAGTGAAACTTAACAAGTGCTGTTCACTTTGGGGCACATGGTTTTGTATTTAGTTTGGTATTTTATCATTAAGCAGCTTTGGAGAATTGGAAATTATTTCCTTTTTTATCCTAAAAATCCTGTTAAAAAGATATCATAAACACTGCTTAATAATAAATATGTATTACTCCATAACTAAATGGTTACACCCCTAGTATGTATTGGATAAGTTTAAGTATAAGACTCATTACTCTCTTGTTTATAAATTCACACATTTAGTTGTATTGTGAGTAAAAAAAGATATTGTATGGCTCTCATGGAAATAAATGTTAATATATGTAGCTTTTTGGCTCTTTTAGCTGAAAAGGTTCCCGACCCCTGCTTTAAGGCCTATCCACATGAAACAAGTCACAAAGTTCAACGTCTTTTCTATCAGCGTCAATGAATTAACTTCATATACAAATCCAAAAGTATTCAAATTATTCACCCATGAACTTCATGTTGAGCCGAAGAAAGGACTTTCAACTGTGGCAGCCGTGTGGATCCATTCACGACTAAATAACAATCAGGTTCAACATTGCTTGAAGATTTCTTTCAAAAATTGAAGTTGTACTTGTCCTTCTATCTGAAGTTAGTCGTATTTTCCACTTCTAGACTGTGAATGCAGCCCATTTCAATAGATACCAGTCAGAAATAAGAAATACAAATAATACAATTTGAAGCTTTAATAGAATTTGAAATAAGCATAGAAAAATCATTTGGGGCTTATGCTTCTTCTAACATGTAGCTTTTAATGAAACAAAACTTATTGATTATGACAAATAATCACTGTACCTTGCAGCTCTTTCTATAAAAACGCAAGAACACAATTATAAGCTAATTTCTAAAGACTTTTTTTTCAGTTCTATCCTGCTTGCGGGGCCAAATAAAGTAAAGCAATTACAGTATAAGTGTGGGGCCACTCATTTACATATAGCACACGCAGGACTCCCTTGGGTGGTGGTCCAGGGTCGATGGCATAGCATGGTTCACTGTACCCGCAATTTGGTGTGTGCATGCAGGTTAGTATGTCAATTTGTCCACTCCCATAGCCTACCATGCTCAATTAAACCAGCACCTCATTATGAGAACAGCGCCAGGTACAAATGTCTGCCCTTGGGGTGAATATCCATAATAGAGTAGAACTTTCAGGATTCTTTTTTTTTACAATAACTAGAGCCACGTCGAATGCCTATTTTCTGTTTTAAAAATGGCCCCTTAACGCCATAAACCCAGGACTAAACCATGACTAAACCCATAAACCCAGGACTAAACCATGACTAAACCATAACTAAACTCATAAACCCAGGACTAAACCAGGACATAACCCATAAACCCAGGACTAAACCACGACTAAACCCATAAACCCAGGACTAAACCATGACTAAACCCATAAACCCAGGACTAAACCAAGACTAAACCAGGACTAACCCCATGAACCCAGGACTAAACCATGACTAAACCATGACTAAATCCAGGAAACAGCGTCTTGTCCTATTTGTTCATAACCCTCACGTTTGT
>OMNZ01093948.1:0-19744 GCA_900303255.1 Lesueurigobius sanzi
TACACAAACGTTCAACAGTTATAAATCATGTTATTTTATTTTGTTGCCATGTGAATAAAATTAATCTACAGTTTGCCAATCTCATATTTTGCGTCTTTCTTACGTCTATTTTATCTATTGTATTTTTATTTTCTTTTGTTATTTATCACATTATCACCGTTTCCACCTGTCTCTACTTTACGCTGGAGAAGACACGTGAACGCACCACTACGTACTTCCATGGCGACGAATCCAAACCCAACATGGCGCTCTTTTTAAACTACTTTACCGCTGAACCCAAGGACTAGGATGATGCACTTTTTAAGCCAAAATTTTAAAGTATGGTTTGGGTGGAGCTAAGTAGAAAGCAGTATTTACATCAGACGAGACATTTCTTTAAGTTTCGTTAACGTTAGCTGTCAAAAAGGTGAGTAAAAATTGAATAACCAAACGCGTCAGAGATTCGGCTAATAACAATGTTGTGACAACTTAACCAGCTAACGCTAGCTAATGCAGAAGCTCACTAGACTAACGTAGCTATAATGTTATCGTTTTTCAATGACATTAACTGCATATTCACACCTTTTGATATTAACCAAGATCTCCATGGCCTCTAGAGTTGTTTTCAGGATTGCTGTTAGCTCCCAGCTACGGCTACTGTTGCAAGCTAGTTAGTAATGCTAACTTTACAACCACAACGACGCAGTGTATTTTGTTTACCAAACCAATGCTTTTTTGTAATGCCACCACCAGACCGTTCAACGTCATAACCATGAACAGCAACGCGGAGAGAAAGTTTGTCAACTTGAGAAAGCGTCTGGACCAGCTGGGATACAGGCAACCTCTGGGGATTGAATCACTTCCACTGGTGGAGAAACTTTTCAGGTAAACTGAATTTATTACTCTGTCTTCTATCAGTCAACATCCATTAACCTGTGAGTAATTATTATACCCCATTTTTTATTATTAAGCGATTTGGTCCATACTACTGAAAGTCTGAGAAGTGCCAAGCTTTCTGTTGGGAAAACTGAAAAAGAAAGCAAGAATTTTGATGCCTTACTTGAACCTTATAAGACAGAAAATGCCCGGTTGATCAGAGAGAACAACGACCTTCACTTAGATCTGCTGAAACTGAAGGAGGACAAGGACCGAGTCATTAGTGGTGAGTTGTTATTAGTCACTCTCCACAATCCCTTCTTATTTTAAGGTTTTTTGTAAAAACAGACAAGTATTTTCTCTTGTACTGCAGAGCTAAAGATGCACGTCAGAAAGCTGGATCATGAAACTACAGACCTCAAGTTCCTTAATAACCAATATGTGCACAAAGTCCGCTGCCTTGAAAAGGACAGTAAGGCCAAAGCTGAACGCATCCAGCAGCTACAGGAGAAAAACATGCAGGCAGTGGTGCAAACCCCAGGTACTTTCACACAGGTTTTAATTGTTGAATTGTTTAATGTTAATATTTTACCATTTTTGAACAGGAGGCAAAAAACGCAGTATTCCCTTCAGACGTCAGAGGATGCAAGTAGACGATCTGATCCCTCCCTCTTCATCTTCTTCATATCCAGTGCCACAGCCTGACGACCCTTATGTAGCTGATATGTTGCTTCTGGCTGATGGAAGGTTCTGTCCAATTTTCTCTCTGCAAAAAGAAAAACAAACTTTAATTAAAATAACCGTATTCATTTTTTTTCTAGAATTCATGAACTACAAGAAGACATACTAAAACTCAAACTTGATCTGGAAAATTCTCAAGAGACAATACAGCACCTCAACATTCAGGTGAGGGAAATAAACCAAGGCTGAACAATAGTGACATGTTTATGCCACAAAACACTTTGTATTGTTTATACTGTAACATTATACAGCTGTACTCAAAAGTGTTTCTTGTGTGTTTTAGGTTGAGGAGAGGGATAAAGAGATTGACCGTTTGAATCGAACACTTCACGGAGGGCGACCTCATGATGTGATTTCTCTTGAAGCACAAAATGCCAGCAATGAGAAGATGATTGCTCACCTCAACCTGCAGGCAAGAACTTTTGTAACAATCAGGAGGGGAGTGCTATTTTAGGAAACGTATCATGTGTTAAAGCTCTAAAGTCTCTTTAGTAGAATGTATCAATCTGACCTTTACAAAATTCTCCAAATCTCCAACTGTTGTCTTTTAAAGTCGCATTTTAATTTTGTCTAATTGCATCAATAGACTAAAAATTCAATCGTTAGTGTTCCATTTGTTATCCAGTAGTTGAGTAATAACCTGGTTAATAACCTGGTCAGTGACATTTTTTGTAATAGCCTACTGTTTTTGGCTACATTATTAAATAAATAATGTATAATCAGAAATAAAATAAGGATAGGGTTTAATAGACACATAGAACACTAAGGAGGAGAGAGATACATTTTAAAAGTAAGTCGCTTCCCCTCTTGATTGGACTGGAGCCCCTCTTCGGTCCCAGTGCAGGACAACTCGTCTCATTTGTCTACAAGACTCTGATTTGGTGCTGAGCTCAGCAAAGAGGAACTGTTAGAAAGAAAAAAAAAGGTTGTTACTTCAAAATCAAAATTCAGGCATTGTATACATTCTATAAAATTTGTAACACTTTTTGACTTATAATAATAATGGCTTACATTTGTAATGCGCTTTACAAGCCTGTGTTACAAGTTTCTCAAAGCGCTACACTGTTGTCATTATTCTTTCTCTCCATACTTGGTGATGGTAAGCTACTATTGTAGCCACAGCTGCCCTTGGGTAGACTGACGGAAGCGAGGCTGACAGTCCGCGCCATCAGCCCCTCCGACCACCACCAACCAATCACTCTCACAAGACATTCATACGGGCGGTGGGTGAAGTGTCTTGCCCAAGGACACACAACAGTCTGCAGCTGCAGGAGCCGGGATTCGAACCCCCGACCTTTCGATCATGAGATGACCCACTCTACCATCTGCGCCACTGTCGCAACTTACTTACAACTAACTTACACTTAGACTTACACAGACAGATCACTTTAAGCAAATTGTCAATTCATGGATGCAAATTCACGATGCTGAGACTGGCAAAGTACCCTTCATAGACTATAATTTGCATGTGATATCCTTGGAGGTTCTGTTCGACTCTGTTGTACTCAAGCTTACCAAAGGTCTTGAGGTTTGTTTTTACAATTCCCACAAAATTTGTAGTTTATTCATATTGACTTTTCTCTGGACAAACTTATCAGTCAGCAGTTATGTTTACATTTTAACACCATGGTTATAATGTGACCTTCAAGGTAATGCCATAAAATGTATTTATTTTATAGCAGCTCAATCATTCACATGGAAAAAGTCTCCGCTGTTGCTGACATATCTGTTTGCGATCACACAGATTGAGTATCTACAAGAGGCCAACAGGACACTGGAGCAGAAGGTCCAGGGTTTGCATAAGAAAAAGACACAAGCTTCCAGCGAAGTTGCAAATCTGTCTTTGAAAAATCTGGAACTGTGTGAGGAGTTGACGCACATTGATGACCTCGCAAAGAAGTTAGAGATAGATAAAGACAGAGTGTTGGAGACTGCAGACCAGGAACTACAAGAAAGCAAAGTATGACATGTCTAATCATTATTTTTTGAAACCTATAGAACCTGTTTTGTGTATACTTTTTAATTGTTAACAGGAGGAAATCCAGAGGCTGCAGAAAATTATTGGAGATCTGGAGGACATTATTTCAAAGCTAAGAAGAGTAAGCTCTTGGTTTGATGTAACTTCCTATATAGCTTTATTATTCAAAATTAAGAATAGTATAATATCATCATAATACAAAACAAAATACAAGATTGTGAAGTAGTTTCAATGATAATACTGTGTATGTACTATGTGTAGGTAAGACGAAAACAAGTTGACTTTGCTTGTGTCGTGCAGGAGCAGTCTGAGGCTGACTTTGAGAAAGACCGTCTCAGAGATGAGATGGTGGATCTGAAAGAGCAAAACGCTAAAATGGAGGGAATCATTAACTTTTTGGAAGAAGAAAAGACCAGGCTGCAAGTGAAACTGGAGAAAACGATGGCGTCTGGTGAGCTACTGTTTGTTTTTCCTTAATTAATGACCGTAGTGAACCAACTAATAACCTGCATCATTCTTGTAGACAAAGACCTGGTGCTGGAGTTGGAGGCCATGCGAAACAAATACGGCGTCTGTGGAAGGGAGCGCTCTCCATCTCGACTTGATGCTTTTGTTAAAAGTTTAGAAGAAGAGAGAGATTTTTATCGACAGGAAGCAGACAGATATAAGAGATCCAGAGGTGACATGAGCCCCAGCCGCAGTCCAGTGAGGGGCAGAAGTCCCAAAGTAAGAAAACTATCCTAAAATATTACCTTTAACCACTTAGCAAAATACCATCTATGATGCAACCAGATTTAAAACCATACTGATACCAGTCTTAATTCATAATTTATTGGTTGTTATTAAGTATAACAACAGAGATCAAGGACCAAACCAAATGTAAATCGGGTCTAGCCATAACTAAATCTTGACAGTTTTCTAGCTTTAAATTATTATAAGTTATTCAAAATGTTTTGTACAGAGAGGAGCTGTAGAGAGTGAAGTTCGCCGGTTGGTTCAGGAAAGAGACGAGCTGAGGGTGGCTCTGTCGGACTTTGAGAAACACATGGAGGACATTCAGAACAATGTGAAAACCCTGACCACTGAGAAGAATAATCTAAAGGTGCTTTTAAAACAGGTTAGTGACTTTCATGTAACTCACGGCACTACGCTATCACTTATATTATTAATTATAACTATCATTTATAGGCACAAGAGGAGCTCAGGAGATCTCACAGAAGAGACTCAGTTGGCATTTTGAATCTAGAAGATGAGATGAAAGAAGCTGATCTCAAAATACTACAGATTTCCTCAGAGAGAGACTTACTGTTTGATAGATTAAAGGTTGAAATTGTTCACTACTTACTAGTTATTGTCAATTGTGTAACCAAGCAGACATGGAAGTATACAAGGTTGATGCAGATTGATAAATTGTTGCTGACGTTTTTAGGCAGCTCAGACCTCGGCAATCAATGATAGACAAGAAGATAAAAAGAAGATTTTCGACTTGGAGAATACTGTTAAGATCGTAAGAATAATCTTGGAGTAAAACTTTTGACATTGTTTTTAACGATGTTGATGCTCATGTCCCCTGGTCATTTTGATGAACCCACAGTTGGAGCGTGAGCGGCTGGACCTGCGCGCTCAGGTGTGTCTGCTGAAGGAGAGCAGGGAGGCCGTGGAGGACGAACTGAAAACGCGATGTGCAGCTCTGGCCCAAAACACAGAGGAGACCGTTCAACAGAAGGCAGAGGCCAGCGCCCTCAGGTGAGAAGAGGGCTGTAGATGCTGGAGGATTGTTGAATGAGACCTAATGGTAAAAATGTGGTATGAAAAGTGCTGTACTGTATTTTGTACTTGTTTTTAGAGTTTTTTCTTATTTGGTTTTGTTTTAATATTTTCAGTAAGAATGTAGGGATGAGAGTTCAGTTCACATCAAGTACATGTTCCAGTACCAAGATGGACGATCTGATAGGACCAATGTCAAAGTTGTTTTCCCAGGACCAATGTTACAACCAGCCAATCAGGGGTCAGTTTTGCTAGATAAGGGGAGGGACAGTCTGCTTTAAAAACTTGACATGTTGTGACAAAAATTAAGTTTAGGAACAGGGAATGGTCTGCTGTAATTGTGGATAGATCTATGAGATGTTTTTTTGTCTGAAAATATATCTAAACCTAACCCTAAACCTAGCCCTAACCCTAACCTTAAAGATTTCCCTGTTCCTAAACTTAATTTTTGTCCCGAACCGACTATCTAGCACAGGGGTGTCCAAACTTTTTTCATCGAGGACCACATATTGAAGTGGGTACAGCATGGAGGGCCACCGAATTCAACTGGGTTGATTTAAAGCGAGGTTTAAACCTTCTCCCCACATCTTTAGTTAGTCTGGAACCTGTCTCACAATTAAAATAAAGTTTTTGAGGCTTTAATTGTGCAGAAAACCTGTTAAACCTGCAGAAAAACATCATCTCCGACGACATGTGCCAATTCAACAAGGAGACCACCAAAAAGTGGTCTGAAGGCCGCATTTGGCCCCCGGGCCGCACTTTGGGTATGCCTGATCTAGCACAACTGAGCCCTGATTGGCTGGCTGTAACATTGGTCCTGGGCAAACAACATGACATTGGCCCTGGACTCTTAATTACTTGGTGATATCAGGAGCATCTACCAGGACACATAGTCAATAGAATCAATAGAGGTTCTGTCAAAACATAGCAACCACGTTTGGCAGCCAGCAATCCATCACAGCCACAGCAGCATGTTGAGCAAGCTCCTGAAGTTTTTAAATGATTTACAACTTAAATTGCAATGCTGAAGGTTCCATTTCCATTCCAACCTGAACAGATGCATACTGGGAATAAAAATTAAAGGTGACCTGCTGCCTCATCCCCACACCCACGCTGTTTTCCATGTAAAATCTGAGTTATAGCTTTATTTATAATTTACTAATATCTGTATTTTTGAATTAATGCTAAGGATGTAAAAACTGGTTCAATACATTATAAACATGGCTGCAATTGGGCAGGTTTGACTGCTATTCCCAGCCCTGCCTTTATGGCTCAGTATATCAAAATCAACACTATCTGACATTGTAGCTTCTTTGTCTGAACAAAAGTGGCCAGTGCAGAATTCCCAATAGACAGATGCTTGGAAAGAGACACACTGACACACATAATCAAAAAGAAGGTCAAATTCAGAGTGGTGTTTTTTCTCATGGGTTTAGAGGAACAAGAAATCAGGACAGTGGGCCACTTTGTCTCCTGTAGTATTTTTTTTAATCACACCTGGACACAGACCAAAAACAGCATTATATGCATTGTCATTCTACACAGCTAAACGTAAAAGAAAATGCTGGCGGGGCCAATCATACCATCTTCCTCCAATGTTTGCAGAAGTTCTTTCTCAGTGGTCATACATTGTTGTGCATGTCTCTGGGAACCTTTTATGACTACCAGTACTTAAAAAAAAAATGTAATTAGGTTTCTGAATATTGGGTAATAAATCACACCCCAAATGTTTCACTATGATTGCCACCAAAACACATTTATTTTTTATATAATCATATTGTCATTGCTATAAAGGTAAGCGTGTCCCTAGTGTCAGGACAGAGCGAGGACACATTGCTTTTCAGTATCGTGCTCTTACAGACTGGAATCCTCTTCAGAGCACAATTAAACTTCCTGATCTCATACCTTCGGCTTAGTTTGACACCATCCTCATGGACCTGGAAATGGAAGCATCAGCCTGTCGTCGTTTCTAATTATGGTTCAAAGTAGTAAATGTCTCTCTGCCAGGACTCCCTTGAAAAAGAGACCTGTGGATCTCAATGGGACTTTCCTCTTAACCCTGTAATGGGTAAATAAAAAATAAACTGTCTGTATATCAAAACTAAACATGGCTACCTACTTTCTGCTAACTACTTTGAGTCTAGTGATTTGAACTTACAGTACAGTAATTATCATTGACAGAAGAGTCAAATAACACAACATATTTCTAATGATGGCGTGTGTAGTTAATAGCTATAATCATGTCCGTGAACTGGCCATGTGAATCATATGTTGTATGTTTTTCAGATTATTACAGGATCAAATGGAGAGGTCTCTGTCTGACACTCAACACCGACTGACTGTGAAGATCAACGAGCTCCACGCTGCACGAGAGCAGATAGACAAGATGGAGGAAAGAATGAGTTAGTATTTCAAATATATAGTTTAATTCTTCACTATATACTGTATATCTGTTTTACTGTATGACTTTATGAATGACCTATTAACTTTTTCTTTGTTAGTTGAGCTGAAACAGCACAGCCTCAGACACAAAGAGGAAGTAGCTCTGCTGCAGAAGTCCATCTCGGCCCTGGACAGAGAAAAGGATGTTCTTCAGGACGAAGTGGACCAAAAGACCGAGACGTTGGTCGCTCTGCAGGCCGAGTTCAACCAGAAGGTATCAGATAGGACAGCTTCATCCACCGGGCTGTGATGACGAAGAACTGTCCCTGTCCCTCCCTCTGCCCCCTAATGTGTCCACAACATATACTTTATATTGACTGTGGTGTTAGCACTGAGGGCTTTAGGAATATATTGTATAAGTAAATATTTATTTGCTAGAATGAATTGAAAATAACCAAAATGAAATAAATATTTCCTATTTGTCAATCATTATTTGTAAATCCAGATTTTCAGGAACACTTGTGTACTGGGTGGATTTTATGGGGGAACAGCCCAAAATAACTGCATATTTAAAAGTTGGAGTATTTTATTTCCCGGATCCAATAAAGCTCAAAATTCTGATTTCCCGGAATGCGTTCCCCCAAAAGCCGGATCAAATTAAGCACTGATTATGAAACTTCACAATGGTTTATGTTTGCAATTCACTAATGAAAACCTTTGTTGATGGTTTACAGGAGAGGACCATTGAAGAAGTGAGACTTACTGTCACCAACATGGACAACTCACTGGCGTTAGTATTATTTAAACTAGTAATACATTTTTATAAATTAAGCTTTATTTGCTGTGTTCAGAATAAGCCAGAGGCCAATGATACACAATACTGCTTAAGAGGTGCTGGTCCTTGGCTTTGATTCACTCTTCACAAAAATCTACGTAAATGGAAAAATAAACATGGTTTTATAAAGGGTTTATAGCGTAGGTTTATTAACTATGAGGCTAATACATAGTCTCATAGTACATGTATGTCCACTGTCAAGTCTAGCTAGCATCCATCAACGTCCATATGGCAGACTCTAATCTTTGAAACTAACCATTACCTTGCAGAAATAACACTTGAATTGAAATATGTTTGGCATTGCATTTCCAGCCAGCTGCAGGGAGCCTTGAACAGCCGCGAGAGGGAGGTGGCCAGTCTGAGGAAACAGTTGGACTCCTGTCAAGAAGAAGTGACTGGACTTAAGAGAGACCGAGAGATCACTGTGAGGGAGAACAGGAGGCTGCAGGACGACCTTGCCACAATGACCAGAGAGAACCAGGTACAACTCACTGCAATGTACAACACTGGCAAAGTTTTAGTCTGAAAAGTAAACTGTTTTTTGGTAACCTGGTTACCTTTGGTTTGATAATGTGTAGCACTTGTTGGAGTTGAGTACTCCACACTATCAATCTGGGATTGCTCCCATCAAATCCATTCAGAGAAAGGAGGGACATTTGGCAGAATACTTAGAGCTGATTGGGCGAAGTGTCACCACTTCCGGCAGGTAAAAATGCACAAAGTGATTCTTGCTTTCAAAATCATGAATTGTGTTAAAACCATCCTCGTGCGCTGCCATGTTTACATCCGTAACACCCGGATATCCCGCCCTAAACCACAATACTGCCCTGTGATTGGCCCAAACCACTGCTGCTTTGGTGTGAACAGTGAGGTGGGACCAGTACAAGATGGATTCTTGCGTGTTTGTGAACTGAATAAATACTGCGAAAAATGTTTGCATTTATACACACACAACACACATTTAAAACAACTAACTGCTGACAGGGACTGAAGCTGCTGAATTGGCCGCATGGTAATAATAATCTACAAGTCTACCGAAACCCGAAACCACTTCCTAAAAAGTAGATGATAGATACCCCAACCTGTGTGTTCTTTTGCGGTCTATAACTTTTGGTGCTCTATTGGTGTTTGACTGTTGACAGTCAATTTAGTGCACAAATTAACCAAAGTACATGTAATCCAAGCACCCTCTTGAGGGCCAAATGAAACCCCTGGAGAGAAGAATTTGGCTTGCAAGCCCTACTTTAGGCACCCTTGCCTTTGACCTATAATCCTTTTCGTGTTTCCATTTAGGTTGTGCACATGGAGATGGAAGAAGCTTTGCACGAGAAAGACGAGCTAAAGCTAAGAGTCCACTCGTACATCTCTGAAGTGGCCAGAGTAGAAAAAGTGATCGCTGCCAAAGTAAGAAGCCCCCCTTTTTATAAACAGCTAATGTCAACAATTACATTTCTGACATGAGTTACATGGTGACGATCCACAGGAGCAGGAGAACAGAGACCTCCTGGAGCGTTTTAAAATGGCCCACACAGACTTGGAGGAGCGTGAGCAGAGGTTACACCAGGCTGAAGGCATGAACAACTCCATCCGACTAGAGCTTCTGTCCACGGACACTGAGCGCAAGCATTTGAGAGACACCGTAAACAACCAGGAGAGAGAAATCAAACAGGTAACTCTAGCATTACCTTATTCTCAAAGGAGTGACATTTTGATGCGATGGGGTGGATGGGAAGTACGGTGCATTCGTATGCACTCACATATGCAATGCAGTGGTGATTCAGTTAAGCCTGTCTAATGGGTTGATTAGAAACAAAATAAATACTACTCTTTTATTAGTCTAAAAAAGTTGTTTGGTCTTCTAGTGGTAAACTGTTTAAATACTTTCTTTTCGATCAGACCAGTTTAGGTTTTTCTGCATACCTGATAGTTTCGATTGCTCACTTTCTGCAATCTTCCTCAGATTTGGTCACATGATCATGTACTACTTTGGGTAAATTGTATTGTATAGCACACGCTCTTTTCTTGGCTTAATTTCTAATACAAATTTAATCTGGCATGTCCTCCCTTGCCTTGTAGCACATGCAGGCTCTGCAGGCATATGAGGCACAGGTGTCCTCCATGGTGCGTGGGATGTCCCGTCTGGAACAGGAACTGCAAAAGGCCCAGGAGGAGAAGGGAACTCTGTTGTCAGACCTGGCCTCTGTCCGGGAGCTCTGTGTTAAATTAGACTCTGGGAAGGAGATCACGGCTCGCCAACTCACCAACAAGAGCATGGATCTGGAGAGGGTGAGGCTGCCTTGACTGTTTTCATCATGTCCTAAAATAAATCTCCAATAAAGCTGTGGTTTTGTGCTACTGTTGCCCAAAGAAAACAAATGAAAATGCAACAGTATAACTGGATTTACTATACACCAAGCAGGCTTCGTTCTGTGACCACAGTCCGATAAAGTGATGTGAAGAACAGATTATGTCTTTACACTGTAGTGGCACCTGTTATTGGGTGTGGAAGTTTAGATTTTGTCAATTGACAGAAGAAGACAAAGCTGAAGCGTAGCTGAATTTGTGATTGGAAAGGTATAATGGTTAAGTGGGGATGTGTGGTGAGAATAGGGAGTTTTTTTTGCAAATGGAGTCCAGTTCTAAAAGTGTTACTGCCTTAAAAAAAAACAAAAAAAAACAACAAAACAATCATTCTCCAACAACCATAGACCTTACAAATTAGCCTAAAATGTCCCCATGCCTGATAAATGTGCTCATCTGTCTTTGAAGCTTACCGGAGAGCTGGAGGACGTTCGATCGGAGACGGAGCTCCTCAAGAAACAGTTGGCCAGTGAGAGATTAACTGTTCGCAACCTGGAGACGCTGCTTTCCACCAATCGACAAAAGGAGTTCCAGACGCACCTCACAGCCAGCGAGAAGGACTCTGAGCTGAAGATACTACGAGACCGGCTCACCCTCGCTGATAGTAAAAAGTAATAATATCCTTTGTTGAAATGAAAAGAAATATGTTGATTTATATGTGAATTAGTTATGATTTATTATATTTCTTGTTGGACTCAGCGCTGAACATGCCCGAGAGGTGTCTCAACTTCGCAGTAAAGTTTCTCACCTGCAAACAGAGATGGATGTGTTGAAACGACAGCTGACTAGTGAACGCTTTGAACGGTGAGACAAATGGGAGCTTTAACAAGGACCAAATGTTAGATTTTTGGGCTGGGTATTCAACTTTAAAGTCAATTTCCATACAGATAATGTATTTTAAGACATAATATTACTGTAGATATTAATTTGGCAAAAAACTACTACTGTTTTTATTGCAAAACTTGCCTTGTCTGTAATTATGTGACACAGGGAGAGAGCGGTGCAGGAGATGAGGAAGCAGGGTTTGTCATTCTCATCCCTCAGGAGTTTATCGCCCCATAGTGTCTCCTCCGTGTCTCACCAGTTCTCTCCCGAACGCTCCATCCTCCGCAGTCTGGACCGGACTCAGGACCGATCCAATGAGTCCAAATCAGCAGACAGGTGAGGCTTCATTGTGACTGAAAAATTCCAGTGCCATCCATTAATATGGTGGTCCACGGGGAAATTCCAAAGTTAAATTGCATTTAGTGCCGGTGTTCCTCAAATTTTCACTTGATGCAATTTAATAGATTTTTTGGCTATAAGCAGGGTTCCCACGGGGTCTTAAAAAGTCTTATAAGCATTGAATTTATGAATTTGGAAATCATACCTTAAAAAGGCTTGAAAACGTCACTTTGCTACAATACTACAACACAGACACAATCGGGGGCGTGCTGGGACATTGTTTCGGCCCTGGAGTTTTATCATTTCTCAAGGGCTAGGGCTCTAGCCTTACAAGTATGAGGTTGTGGGGTAGTTGATTCCCTGCAATGTTTCTTTCTTTTTTAACATGGGCCACTCACATGATTTGCGCCTGATGTATCCAGTCAGCAGAGCGAGTAATACAAATTAAATGTAAATTATACATCGCTAATGTTTGTTCAGCTCCTGCCTTTTCTCTGTCTGCTGCTCACCGAGACGCTGCTATCTCCGGTGCAGCTTTGGACTGTACCAACTTGTGCTAACCCAGAGGGGAGTTCTATGTGTCATGGTATCTCAAACGCATGAGGCAAAAGTTATTTCTGTCTATATTTGAAAGATTTACATGAAAGTGACGTTATTCATGTCTGTAAGAGCCCCAGGCTCCTGCCGCAGCCCAGTTCCAGCCTACAGGCCTATAACAGCAAAACTGAGAGTGCGTTATCAAATAATGTTTTCTCTGGCGGCCCAAAAGTGATGCGGCCAATCGGAAAATGTCCCAACTCTCTCGATTACCCAGCACACCTCTGTGTTGTAGCGTAAGTAAGTACTCATTACTATGCTGCAATGAGGTTACATCATTCTTCCATAATGCTTTACACAGTCCACATTTGTTTGAGAATTAAATGAACAAATTGAAAAATGTTGTTCTTCTTTGCCGTAGGTCTGTGAAATAGGCCATAAAATAGGTATTAACTTTTTATATAAATGGTCAAAAAGGTCTTAAAAAAGCTTGAAGAAACCCTGAAGCTATCACACTTAATTTAAATAAAATAGCCTACAGCCATTTTTGTCCTAAATAGACTATCGTGATGTATACCAGTTTTTCTTTGATTGATGATGCATGCAGTTGATATACATATTATATTAATAAAATATTGCAGCCTGTTTAAGCTTGTCAAAGCTGTGCATAATTCTGGCTTTATCATGTTTTATATAACCGTTATTTTTTAGCTCCTAATCTTGTGTAATTGTTTTTTCAGGAGTGTGAGCTTCAAAGAGTAACAACTTCCAACTACAGCCACTGGGTGAATCCCCAACGCAAACTACTGTACCACACTATCTCCAGTGTTTCATATAATCTCAATCATACTGCCTAATGTTAACCAATGGTTGAAGGTGAGCCCTTCTTAATTTGTTAAATAGAACCACTGTGCCAACAGACCACCATTTATAACATAATAAATATGAATTATTACTTTTTATCAATGTTTAAAGGACTAGTTCCTGATTTAAGCCTCCAACGTGGCTCTGGGCCTCAACAACTAAAATGTAGCAGTGATTTTATGCAACGTTGTGACTCTTTTGATGTATTAATGCTTTTCATTTTAAATGTTTTAAGTTATTAAATTATTCATAACATAACATTTTGCCATTTTGGTCTTTTCACCCCATTCCTCCCTCACTACCTCACCCAAATGTGTGGACATGTGTATAGAGCTCTGTGTAGGAACAAGTTTCCCCTGAACGAGTGGAGGCTTAGATTCTTCAATGTTGTGGCGAGATGGATAATACATATTAATTCAAGACCGAATCTTTTCACATCATGCACTACCTCAGAAAATGTTTGACTGTGCAGTTAACTTCAATGCAAAAAGAAAAGATCATCACTCATGTAGAAGTGAGACTAGTTCTAAACGAAGTCTAGACCAAAGCAAGAGATTTTTGTCAAACTTTTAACATTCTTTGGACTGTATGTACAGTACAGGCCAAAAGTTTGGACACCCCTTCTCATTCAATGTGTTTTCTTTATTTTCATGACTATTTACATTGTAGATCCTCACTGAAGGCATCAAAACTCTGAATGAATACATGTGGAGTTATGTACTGAACAAAAAAAGGTTAAATAACTGAAAACATGTTTTATATTGTAGTTTCTTCAAAATAGCCACCCTTTGCTCTGATTACTGCTTTGCAGACTCTTGGCATTCTCTCCATGAGCTTCAAGAAGTAGTCACCTGACATGGTTTTCACTTCACAGGTGTGCCTTATCAGGGTTCATTAGTGGAATTTCTTCTTTATTAAAGGTCATGAAAATAAAGAAAACACATTGAAAACACATTGAATGAGAAGATGTGTCCAAACTTTTGGCCTGTACTGTATGTAATGTATGCGTATGCATTGATGGATGTGATATGCATGTACACATACATACATGCAGTCCAAATAAGATAGATATATAGAGAGTGACATGAGGATGAATGAGCAGTCGGTTCCAGAAATTTCTAGAATGTGGTGTTAAATCTGGATTTGAAAATGTATAGGTAACATGTAGTTCCACCTTTGTCCACATGCAATAACACAACATTCCTGTGTTCATGTAGTACAGTAAAATAATTAAGTACTCCTCTAGATGAACAGCTGGCTCTGCCCTGAAAAATGTGGTATAACATGCCTGTGGGTTTAACCTGGTCTATGATGAGTTATGAGGAAAATGTCAGCTTTGAGTTTTAGAGCAGGTAAATATCAGAAACAATCTCCCACCTTTTAAAATATAAATAAACTGTTTGGTTTGAAAAATGTTATTGTGGTAAATACAAAATATTAAACACATTTGACAAGAAAATGGTTGAAAGTAAGTAGATCATCTTTACCCAAACTTTCTATCTCAGGTTTTTGTCTCCAAACAGTTTTTGACTAAAACTGGTTTATTAGTTGATTAAAAGAGAATGGATGAATAGATGGACAGGGCATCAGACCTGTGTTAAACGCAAGTAGAGACTTGTATCTTCATTTGGTTTTGAATTTGCATATCACTGTCACAAACCCTCTGGCAGGAAGGAGGTTGAGATAAGAAAAAGGGAGCCAGGCAAACTGGTAAGAAAACGTTGACAAAATGAAATTGACTAAAGGTGCATATATTAAATAAATAAAATGCAATGATTCCGATATTTTTGGTCACTAATAGCTGAATTAATTCTTATGTGGACAAATGTGGTTTATTACCATGATTAAAATAATATAAATAAAATTTATTTTCCATTACAGACAACAATCCTGTAACAAAAGGTTGTTACAGGATTGTTGTCTGTAACGGAAAAGAATTTGGAGTAAGAGCCCTTACAAATATGTATAACTTGTTCTTTTTTTTTTGCAAGGCAACCTATTGTGTCTAATCAGACACAAAATACCATCCACAAACTACCACCTTTATAAATGAACAGTGGACCATGACCTACATAATGAAATTATCACCCTCATGTGCTTTTGGTATTGTTTCTATATACAACCTGGACATCAAGAAACATACAGTAACCACAACAATATTCTTTGTTTCTCAATAGTATAAAAAAATTACAGATATTTCTCCATTTGAAAAAACGTTACTATACATGAATCAATCCCACATCATTGTTGTTGGATGGCAGTTGGAAGTACGAACCATTCCGTAACAATGCACCCTATACATAAACATCACAATTAAAAACAAAACATTTGGAATATCACACGACTGAAGTAAATTCTTCAAATTTACTGACATGTGCTTCTCCTTGCTAGAATTGTAAAACACTGTACATCTAATGCCGACAGTATTCAGTGGTAACATTGGGAAGTGGATATGCAAAAAGTGAAAAGTCTAGGATATACTTGGGCAGCAGTTCCTTTAGTAGTCTTTGCGGAAGGCTGCAGAGATAATAATGTAATGTTTCCGGCGTGATCGGCTTGTACCACGCCTGTCTTTCTGGAAAATGGACAGTAGGGGGCGCTTTGATTTGCTGAAGCACATAATCCGTGTCCCGTTCAAGGTTCTCGTAGGATCCAATGAAATCGTATGGCACTGCACATGGTTGGCACAAGTTGTACATAGGCATCCAATGTTCGTTCATTCGCTCCACATCTTCGTCAAGCAAGTAACGGACAAATTCGTCAAAAGTTACGTCGTCTCCCGCAGTTTTCGAATCCTTGATGTATCCCTTCCTGTATCTCTTTATGATCTCAGCACCATATTTTTTCTGATAGGACTCGATCTCGCCAAACTTGTTCCTGTAGGCAGAGAGCAGCCGCGCCATTGGCTCCCGGGCGAACATGAACTTGAAGTAGTGCTTTAGTCTGTAATTTATTTCAGCTGGTTTGAAAGATCCCAAAAATACGAGATCGCTTTTGTGGTTCATCTTAATATTGACTTTGACATTATCCAGGGCCCCGCTCAAAACTTTCATAACCCTTTTCCAATTGGAGCAGGCAACTTTGGGCACATAACAATAGAGAAAACCGTATTGGTCGTTGACTAAAATGTGCTGAAGCAGCGTTCGTCTCTGCACTGGCTGAAGCGACCAAATGTCGTGGGGCATATTCCTCTGACTGCACATGGCCTTGATGGTTCGATTTCGAATGTCCTGATGAACCTAAACACAAAAACACACGTATGAATTGACAGACAAATGGTTTCATATTTTATTTTCTGATGTGAGACAGAGAGAAATCTATAATTAAAGGGACTCTACGGTCTCTAGTTAAAATTTTAAAAACAATATATTTTCCACCCCCTACCTGCTCCAGCAATGTCCCGCGCTGTACTGTGAGCCCACACCTATCCCACTCAATTGCCGCTATAAGCCTGCACTGTCACTCTAAAGTTGCGTGTTCGGGCCGAGGCAACAGTCATTCACCAACTTAACATGGAGACCGCAGTTACGCGGACGGCCAGAGGTGGCAGTCACGAGTATGAAACTGGACAACCTCCGTTGAGTCCCTTTAAGTGTGTTTGTAGCAAGTAAATATAGTAGGAAAAATTCTTATGTTCAGTTCTACTCCCCCCTCATTATGAGCACCATGAATGGATGTTTATTGAGCTCTTTAATTGTATGTGTAGACTCTCAGTCGTCCATAGTGTTCCATAGTGGCAAGAGTTTTCAAAAAGTTTTAAAATGTAAAGCTATGCAATACATCAACTTCCTCCAGCTGTGTGCCAGATACAGCTGGAGAAACAGGCACAGGTATTTAATAGGGCTGGGACAATAGACTTTTGTTGCAATACGATATGTATCAGATTCAAACAATACGGTATCAAAACATTACAAAAAACCTGCCATGTTATACCTAGGTGAGGTCAGTAAAGTCTTATCTTATGATTGAGAGTGAGTTTGTTCTGGTTTACCAAGTGAACACTAGAAACAATAATAAAACACCTTTACTAGTGTTTATTATTGCTTTATGTATGTCTTTACAGATGAGATGGTGTTCACCTTTAGCAATGTTGGGGAGAATACTTTGAAATTGTATTCAGTTACAGAATACTGAATACTTGTCTTAAAATGTATTTTGTAACGTATTCAGTTACTTTGCCCAATCAGTGTACTGTATTCTGAATACTTAGATACTTTCACCTGGATTTGCTTTATATTTTTGTATAAATTTGGTGAATGACTAAAATATGTAGCAACACTTTTGCACCAACTGTTGTCTGTCTCTTCTTTCTCTCTTCTTTCGTTCTCACTTTTTTCTTTCTCTCTCTCTCTCTGTCTCTCTTCTTTCTTTCTCTTTCTCCCCTTCCTCTCTCTTCCTCTCTCTTCTTTCTCTTTCCTCTCTCTCTGTCTCTCTTCTTTCTCTCTCTTCTTTCACCCTCTCCCCTCTCTCCTTCCTTTCTCTCTTCAACTCTCTCTTGTTCCTCTCTTTCTCTCTCTCCTTCCTCTCTCTCTTCTTCCTCTCTCTCCTTCCTCTCTGTCTCTCTCCTTCCTCTCTCCCTCTCTGTATTCCTTTGGTATTTGAAAAGTAACTGTATTCAAAATACCCTTAAATGAGAGAGTATTTGTACCTGAATACAGTTACTCAAAAGTAGTATTCTGAATACATATTTTAAATACATGTATTTAGTTACTCCCCAACACTGACCTTTAGTAACCTTCATCTGTAACATAAGCTTCTGCGCACTTCATGAAGACGCATTAACGCGCACTCTAGTAATGTATAGTAAGTATAGTAAGTGGAACACTGCTATACTGTTCATTTAAAGGCGCACTATGTAACTTTTTATGTGAAAATCAAAAACAAAACTTGCTTTCCATCACAGCGGCCTCTATGGCACTCCAGGATCATTGTTTTTAGGGTTTCTGGCTCGACTCCCTAAACACATTTGATCCTGGAGCATCATAAAGGCCACTGTGATGGAAAGTAAAGATGCCTTGCTGCACTCATGGGTCACCAAAAGGTCAAATAGTCACTAATAGCAACTTTTTTCCCCCCACACAAAAAGTTTCATAGTGCACCTTCAAGCCTTTGTTCCCTGGAGTGTTTTGTGCAGCCTTTACCTGGAAGTCCACGTCCTCGGAGCCCATTGTGTCGGCCGTGCGGATCCTGCCGCTGCCAATGGCCCGCGGTCCCGGCGCCTCCACGGTGCTCAACATGCCCTTCTCGATCATCATGAGCAGGCCTCCCGACGCCACGATCACCAGGAAGGTAAGCACGGACGGCAGCACGGCGGAGGAGCGGCGGACCGAGCCCGAGTTCATGGTGACCCGAAGATTTCCAAGCGGTGCGCCCCGAGCTCCTGCGCTGTGCCTCTTCGCGGAACGGTCGGTCGTGAGAGTAAACATAGCCCCGTTTGGCTTCCGAGGAGAACTTGATAAGGGGTTATAAACTCCCCAAACCGGTCCGCCGTGTTCCGCTACCACCACGTACCCATAACTAAACTTGGTGAAGAAGCAGAAGTTTTGGTTGCGCAGGGGGATAAGCCACGCCTCTTCCTGTTCCTCAGACACAAATATGAAAAAAGAGAAATGCGCATAAAAATCATTTTAAAAAGCATAGCCTGGGGAATATAAAAGATCATTTGCTGTTTTTTCATCCGTCTTTAGGGAATAAATCTTGTTACAATGGTGGCTGGGTTGAATGCGCACAGATGATTGATTTATTTCTGAAAGAAAAACAATTTCCATTCTGTCTAAATCTTTCTTAAAAAAAAATCATTATAGGCCTGATTTTCTATTTTCAGGCTAATTTATTCAGCACTTTGGCACTGTTTAGCCCCAGGTTGTTAGTTACCCTGGTGAAAAAAATATATATTTAAGTGTATTATTACTATATTCTACTTTTCATGAATATATTTTAAATTGACCAAAATATATTTCTACTTGTAAGGAATTAATTTCAAGTATAATGTAAATATATTTATAAAATTCTGCTCTAAAGATATTTTGTACCAAGTATATTTTTGAAACACTTTTAAAAAATATATTTAAATAAAATATTATACAAATATGCTAAAAGTATAATATTGAAAATATACTTTTTATACATCACTTTAATTATATACTAAGTATTTTTGTTCTAGACATACTTTGAGTATACATTTTGATAATGTACAGAAAATATATTAAAGTAATATTTTTACAAATAAAAATACAAATTAAATATATTTGTGTAGAATA
>OMNZ01093953.1:0-10510 GCA_900303255.1 Lesueurigobius sanzi
AGTTTTTGTTTTCAATTTTCAGGTTTTGGGCCAGATTGTTCTCTTAACATGTAAACTTTCACCTGGAAACATATAACTGACTTGTTTCTCCATGAAACTATATGGAAAATTATAACTTGAACGACAATTTTCTCAAAATGCATTTTTCTCAACATCTCCACTTTAGTAGCTCCTACAGACTCCAAACTTTACAGCCTTGTAGTGACTGAATATTTTTGAAGGTTTCTTCAGAGGGATTTTTCAATATTTCATTCCTAGGCTAGATTTCCGAGATAAAAAAGCAACATTTTATTTTATACAGATTAATTTACTAACAACAAATCCCCTCTGAGCAAATCTTTGTACTATAAAATGTTGTTTGTCGCCATATTACTGTATTTTCCAGACTATAAGTCGCAGGACCAGCCAAACTATGAGAAAAGAATGTGTAGAATGTAAAATACGGTAATATACAGCAAATGTTTCAAATTGATCTCAATTAAACTGTTTTCACTTTTCACCTGCAGTGTCTCGCCTTGAATACAAATATATAACAATAACAATTGCCACTATACTGCTGTATTTAACAGATGTTTTTGTTGCCTGCTTTCTACAATATTACTGACAACCGACTTACGGGGGACTCAAAGTATGACACAAAACTTGGGGTGTTCTTGGGACAAAAAGTGTTTTATTGTCGACTTATAAATATGAAATTGAACACCAGCGACTGCAGCCTGTTTTGCACCATTGTTGTCATGGCAATATCAACGCCTCAAACTGAATTTCACACAGGGCGCCCACAAAGCTAGAAACATGAATTTGATCAAAGCCCGAGCCATGTGAACATATACTGTACATACTATACAAGACACTGATGTGACTGTGTGATGTGCTTTGTCCCAGATGGAGCATGTCCCACCGTACGATGTGGTCCCCTCAATGCGACCCATCATTTTAGTCGGGCCCTCGCTCAAAGGATATGAGGTAAGAGGCGTCTGTCTGTCTGTCTGCTTTTGGTTTAATTGAGAAAATCATTCAAACATTGGGGAAAACATGAAAACTCCACAAGTCGGGCGAGAGTGCTAGCTCCTCAGACGCCATTTTTAGTTTATTTGACTTTTACTTAACCAGGAAAGCCCCACTGAGATTCAGAATATTTTTCGATGGAGTTGTCTACTTTGTGTTTTTGATTTAGTTTTAGTCCTAGTCTTTTTACAAAAACGTGATGTAGTTGAAGTCAGATCATTCTTTTTCCTTTTATGGGAGAAATTTCCATGTAAATTTAGTCGACTACATCTGACATTACACTCATTAACTACTTTTAATTCAGTTTTAGTCTAATTTTGCTCTATTACTTTGACTAAAATTGTGACAAAATATTTTAGTCGACGAAATGAACATGAGGTCTAGGCCCAGAGGGGATCCTATTGTACATGTTTTTAGTGGAATGGGAAACTGTGGCACCAGACATAAACCGACACAGCACGCAAAACTTATGAAATCCACACACACAGGGCTGTCGACAAAGTTTCTGGGGCCCTGGGCAAGAAAGTATTGCATGGGCCCCCTTCCCACGTTGTTTTTTTTGTTCTTTTTAATAGAAAAAATGAAAAACCCACCATGTCAATAACAGATTAATCCCTGGTCTATTTGACAAATACTGTAGTTACCTTTTAAATGTGCTTTCGATGTTTGTTCATTTGCTGTATCTAGGGTTTCTTTCTTTCTCAGAAATCAATGTATTTATTTCTCACTTGCTGTATTCACTGTGTCTTTATAGGTGACAGACATGATGCAGAAAGCACTCTTCGACTTCCTGAAACACAAGTTTGAGGGCAGGTGAGACCAGCGTGGTGCTAGCTTCACTTAAGATTTAGAAAATTTGGCAGGAAAATATTGCAATAAGCGATGTTGTTGAAGATCATTTTATGCCACAGAAACAAGAGCTTTTTAAAATGACAGTAATCCTAAGTTATAGAAGCACTGTATTTAATCACATTTTAAAGGAGACATATGCTAAATGAACTTTTTTAAGCTTTAAGCCATTTTGTAACTCATCAAAGACTGACCTGTAGGATTTCATTTCATTCATACAGTTTTGAGTTAGTCATGTTCACTTTGGTCATTTTGTCCTGGTTGATGTGGTCTACGATTCAGCTCTTCAATCTGTACTTCCTGAGTACAATTGCATAATTGTTCAAACCTGTCCTCCACATTTTTAAAGCCCATAATCCGTGCACTGTGGCGCCACAGATTTTTTTTAAATTATTCCCACTGCTGCCTATAGAGGGAGCTCCAGGCCAAATCCTCACCAGCTCTGGTGCTCTGGTGTTAGGAAATGTCTAATCCTTGCAGAAACAATAATCAATGTATAAAACGTAAAATATCAATAGCATCTATCATGAACCTTAAATAATGTTTTTAATTCTGTTCATATGCTTGATGCCCACTTTAAACTATCACACAGGTTGCTATAAACTTTAAATACAATGAAACGCAATGGACTCAATAACCAAAATAAAGAGGAAAAATGCATAAGAAATGTACAGACAATAAATATTGAGCCCATATATTATTCATCTTTCATTTATTGAAGTTGATGCAGTCATTATTGTGATGGGCCAACTTCACTTTGACCCAGAGTCAGACTGCTTACTTCGATTAGGTAACAATAACAATGTTTCCTCGTTTGTTCGTAGGATATCCATCACACGAGTCACTGCCGACATCTCTCTGGCCAAACGCTCGGTGCTCAACAACCCCAGCAAACACACCATCATCGAGCGCTCCAGCACCCGCTCCAGCCTGGGTAAGACCGCACCCCCAGCGCTCCCATCCCATGAACAAATACAAAACCAAAATGTACGGATGGTGCGGGCAGAACGTGACCCTACTGGTTTAGAACTGGGAATTTACGACCCGCTAGAATTTAGTAGAGCTGCAAGGCGCATTTATTTGATATTACCCCAGACAATTAGCCACACTTTGCTTCAAACTGTACTTCCAATGTTTGGAGATGTCAATTTTGATAATAATATTTTTAAATTGTAAATAATCATAATGAATTTATTATAATTATGAACCAAACGGTTACATAATTATGTATGCTGTTAAAGCATGATTTCTTGAAGTTTTGTAGTGTTAAGGCAGATTTTTTGTACTTTTGGATTTTGTGAGGTACTATGGAACCTTATTGGATGCTGTCTGATGGGGGCAGTCCCCGAGCTTATAAAAAGACTAAGCCGAAGGGGCTGTCTGTAAGCCTGACGAAGGTCTGTGTGACCGAAACGTTGCAATTAAAGCTGAAAAAGAGTGAGACAGTGTGCAGGAGCTTTCCTTTATTCCAAGTTAAGTATTCTCTTCTCCTACGCACCTGTCGCCTACTTAGGGGACAAAGATTTCAAATAGGACTGTTGTATGACCAAAGACAAGCTGTGACAGACATCAGGCAGTGTCTTATAATTTGAACCAACTTTTGTCATAGCTACGATTCACTCGTTGAACCCTCTCACGGGCACAAATCTTAGAAGACGAAAAAACAATGTGTCATGTGCACCATAAAGGCTAAACCAAACTAGTCTTCTGAACCATAAAAAGCCTGAAAAATACACCACTTTTATCATTTTCTTTTTCATCAGCAGTCAGTGTAAAACCAAAATTTAACTAGATGTCATTTTCAATACTCCATTTTATGGGACACAAACGGGAATTTTGTCATCCTGCACATACTACCTTTAATCACTGTGTTGTATTGGTGCCGGACACTCACATTTGACCCTGTCTGTGTTTCATGCCATGTTTAATAAATTATTACATTTTATTAGCCATCAGGTAATCAATCAATCATTCAATCTTTGCTTATAAAGCGCTTTTCATATAAGAATGTAACACAAAGCAACCCAGGACCAATCACCTTTCCCCACTCAACCCCCAATTATTAGCTGTCAGATAACTAAAACATTGTGTATAAAGCAGGGCCTTTCCAGGTTAGGGTTAGTGTTGTCTACAATTTTAGGCTTTCTTTATTTTACTTCAAGGCAATGTCATTCATGCTGCAATAATTCATGTAAGTTAAGCTGGGGACACACTAGAGGAGTTTTAGCCAGATTTTGAGCCTCCCTGAGTTTGGGGAGGTGTGGCCCAATAACACTTTGTCGCAAGCGTGTCCTCATATGCGTGTGTGTGTGTCCTCATTTATGTCCTTATGTTTCAGGTCTGTGCACTTTGGTATCACGTTTTTAAAGTAAACTTCTCTAGTGCTTCCCCAGCTTAAGGCGTTTTTCTGGATTAGTTCAATTCAAGTCTATTTTAGGCCTAGTTTAGACCTTTACCAAGGCCTGGTGTTACTTGGGGGGGTCAAATATTTTATGAGGTGAGTGGTTTCAGAAGTGCTGGAATAGATTTCACGATCAAATAGACGAACGTTAGCTTAAAACATGAAAGAAAGTTGGGGGAAAAAAGCCATAAATCAAATTAGCTGCCAAGTCACCACCGGGAGATGTGACTGAACACAGTGTAGTGTTCAAATGTTTTATGTAAATGTTATCAGTATTTTTACATTTTATAATCTCCACTGGTTTAACATTGCCATTCCCAAAGTTCAGCACGACGCGGCCCCTCCTTACAGTTCTCATCATCCCAACAATATTTATTCACTCTTTTCAAACTAGGGGCTGGAGGATAAAAATCAAATCGTGATCTGCTTCTACTGTCAGGAGTAAACCGGGACTAAACCAGGAGAAAACTTGGTCTGAACCAGGTCTAAAATCTGACAATATCACAGACTGAATCTGGATTAAACCAAGACTAAACCAAGAAGTAAACCGGACTAAAGCAGAGACAGAAATCAAGGTCTGAACCAGGACCAGCTAAAAAGGACTAAACCAGGGACAGAATGAAAGGATGATTACCCTGGACTAAACCAGGACTAAACCAGGTCTAAACTCCTGAACTCAATCAGAAATAAACCAAGAGAAAAATGGGTCTAAATCAGGTCTAAACCTGGACAATATCACAGACTGAACCAGGTCTAAACCATGAGGGAAGCATGTCAAAACTCTAAGGAATGAAACTTGGACTGAAACAGGTCTTAACCAAGACTAAACCAGGACTAAACCAGGTTTAAGCCCAAGAAGAAGCGGATGGTTTTAGTCGCTTTTAAAAGACACATGAATTGTGTAAATTCATGAAAACTGAACTAAAGAAAACTGAACTAAAGAAAATCGTAATAAGATTTTTTGGCCATATCGCCCAGCCCTATTTCAAACTATACCATAGGCATAAGGCTAAAAATGGATTATAATGAAACAAATAGGGGGTGGGGTAAGTTGTCCCAGGAACAGGGGAAAAAAGGAATCAATTGTCTTTTAAAAATAATAAAAAAAACGAAAATGGGGCCCGTGGATAGCATTCTTGTCCCAGAAAGTCTGTTGACGGCCCTGTATGTATTTGGAGGCCCCCCTGCAGTGCTTCAAGCCCCCAGACCCCACTGGTTTAACATTACACTGACAGGATTCCCTCTCTATTTTTGAATTATAGTTATTGCAGAACATAAAACGTGAAGTCACTGTTAGTTCATCAATTACATGTTTTGTTCGTACTCTACTTTTGGTCTTTATAGCCTGTTGTGATAGGATCTGAAAATCCGGCAGTATTTGTGCTCCATTCCGATACCAATCAGGGTTTTTACACGGTACACGCTGTGATATTATGGTTCAGACAGTTCTTCAATTGAAAATCTTTCCCAGTTTTACTCTTTTATTTTCTGATCTGGCCTTTTTCTTTCATCCTGTCTTCTCTCCCCCCACCACCACCACCACCACCTCCTCCTCCTCCTCCCTCCATCCTTCCTCTCTCGATCCAGACGTGCTGGGTATGTATGCTCCTCTTTCCAACACTGAAAAGAAAACCTTTCTTTCTCTGTCTTTTATTGTTTTGTTTTTACTATACTTTTCTTTACAAAACCCATCATCTGCATTTGTCTGCCTGTCTGCTTGCCTGTCAGTTTCTCTGTTATCCACTGTGACAGCCCGTAGTCTCTGACAAAACGATAAGAGTCTGAAAATGTTGGTAGGAACGAGGACCATCTGCGCGGGGCAGAAGGGCGTCGGCAAACTGCTGCTGCACGACTTATATAGAGCCAAATGGTGGAGCTTTGGCCTTGTCTTATTCTCCCCGAAAACTGTTCATTAGTCTGGAATATTGTTTCTATTCACAGCATCAAATTATTCTTTGTTTTTTTTTTGCTCTAAAACAAGGAGGTTAGTGTTAGTGCCCCAATGAACCTGAAAAATGAGATGTGAAAACTACTGAAAGGTTTATACATTTATTTCTAGTGAAGAAGAAATCATATAGGACCTTTAATCTCAACCAATTTTACTGAAGTTCTGAGAATATTCAAGTTGAATAAAGCCTGACAAGCCAGCCTGACTTACATACATGGGAAGAGTCTGGGATTTCGTGGTTAGGGATGGATTTCAAAATTGAGACTTGAGGTGGGACTAACAGGCTCAGAGTAAACCAATCAGAGATTATGTTACTAGTGAACTGGTGTATTAGGAGAGTTTAGTTTAGTTTATTTAGAAGGACAATGTGCAGTTACTTTAAAGAGATGGCTGCACCAGATTTAGCACCATGCTACTTTCCATCCTGGTTTGGTCAGAGATCAGATCCAGACTGTCTTCCCATGTATCTAATACAAGGAGGAAGTCAGGTTAAATGAGTAATCAGGTTAAATGAATGTACAGTATGTTTGTTTCACAAAGGGATTATAATAATCCCTTTTGAGGTGCACAAGACACAAACTTAATTGGTAATATACAGTTGTGCTCAAAAGTTTACATACCCTGGCAGAATGTCAGTATGTAAACTTATGCATATCATAGAGTATGGATGATACTCTATGAAACCTTTATTTCACTCATGGTTAGTGGTTGCGTGAAGCCATTTACTGTATTTGTTTACGTATTTCAACTAGAAACTAGCCAAATGTCCCTGATCTAAAGTTTACATATTGTGCATATTGAAACAAACATCAATTTTGTCAGAAAGTCCTGTATTTCAGCTGAAGCGAGTGTAAACATGTAAACGTTTGATCAGGGTCATTTGATTTGTTTCTGTTTCATTATGATTTCAAAAGAGTAAACTCAGGCCCCGTCCACATGAAGACAAAGTCAGGCCTAAACGCAAAAGTATTATATCAAACCGGCGTATCATCCACACGAAGCCGGCGTTTTGGGGGAGTGTAAACGATAAAGTTTGAAACCACGTCTCAGGGTGGAAAGATTTCAAAACGCTGTTTTTCGCAGCTCCGTTGTTACTGCCTCTCCGCAGCTTTCCTAAAACGATGACGTCACAGCGCCAGCGTTGTGTATGTTTTGCATTATCTACTGACCTTATAATGGCTTTATCAACCCAATCCAGCCTGTTCTGACTGTGATACTTCTCCTCTGCTTCACCGCGAGGCACAGCTGACACACGGAGAAAAGCCCCTCTGACAGCTACAGTCCGTTCACTGACAGTATTTCTGCTCTCTTCCTGTGAAATCTCAAACATAAATCCACCTCTTTGTTTCTTCTGTAAATAAAAAAAAATCCACAGAATAGTTTCATTTCACCATGATGGGTCTGTTTACATTAGAAAAGGTCTACTGCGTATGTGCTCTCTACAGTGTTGTTCTGCTTTGGGAGGCGTCCTGTAGTGGTGTCACAGCGCCACACACAGGCCTGGCAGCTGTACTACAGCGTTTCCACACAAATGAGTAGAGCTATGTGGATGCACACATTTAGGGTTTTTGAAACTATAAGCGTTTTGTCTTCTTGTGGACGGGGCCTCAGTTCTTTGGCAATAAATGGCTTCACACAAACATTATCCATGAGTGGAAACAAATATTTTTCATATCATTCATACTCTATGAAAAATGGCCAAAAGATTAAAAGTTTATGTAAACCTTTGAGCACAACTGTAGTAAAGGATTTGTATCACAAATTTCTCAAGGCCTGCAATTTATGTGCACTTAGTATATTTATATCAGCTATATCTCTCTATATCTCTATCTTCTTCTGAAAGTTCACACTTCGTTGTGATTGCTTAAATTTACTCATATCGGCGAGCCTAGTACAAGTACACACATTAAAAGTAGTGTATCGCTCCCTCTCTCGCCTCTAGGCTCATCTCTGTCTCAGCCTCGTCTGAGCGGCTGAACTCAGGGCTGTGTTTCTGCTGATTGCTTTGGCCCTGTTATCTCTCTCAAATGCCTGCACCTCAAAAAAAGCAGCTTTTTTTTTGGACCAGACACAGAACATTGTGCTTTTGGTTTTAATCTTGCATGTCAAAAGATCGTAAAAAACACTACTCTGAACTTAAGTGCTGCGTTGTTTTAGAGAAGGGCCAGAGACAGTAGTATCAGTGCATTGGTCTGAAACTGGGAGAATATGGAGCGTGTTGTGTGAACCTCTGCAAAGGCACTGGTCCCATAACGATGCTCTGACGTCGGCGTTTAAAAGAAAATACAAAGATATTTTCGATCTGTATGTTATTTTAAAATTGTACATTGGGTCTTCAAAAACAATTACTATGAAATCTAAACCTCAGTGACACCGTTGGAAAGAGCCTCAAGCAGAATATGATCAAATATGTTTGAACACAATAACATGAAGGATAAAGGTTTTAGATTTTATTTTTAGATTTAGTCGACTAAATTTATATGACTTTTTTTTTTTTTGTTTAACTAAAATTACACAAAAATACATTGATAAATACAAGACTAAATCTTGACTAAAACAAAAACATATTTTTGTCAAAAGACTAAGACTAACTGAAAATATATTGTCAAAACTGAGGCTGGGTATCATTTTTTTCAATACCAGTACTTTGTTGATACCAGAACGAAACGTTTTTCCATACCTATGTTACATTATTGGTCATCTAGAACAGTGGTTCCCAACCTTTTCTCCTAGAAGCCCCCCCTGTTCAGGGTGGATACAGGAGGGCCCCCCCCCCATTCCAAAACCGCAGGCTTCCTGAATTCATTACAATGTAAAAAATGTGTCCAAATAGGAATTATTTCAAACCAATAAACAGAATTTGGAGTGTTTTCGGCACATGCAGTCCTTTCTTAGTCATGTTTGGTCTTTTTTTTTGTATTTAATTTACTCAAATAATATCTCTTATGGCCTAACCCTCTGACCAGACAAAGCTCTGGGGCCCCCCCCTGCAGTCCCAGGCACTGATCTAGAACCATAAAATATAATAATAATGGTAATTTATTGCAGAAAATACTTTATTTTAAAAAAAAAAAATCATTTATTTGAGCTGAAACAACTAAGCAACTGTCTTAGGACCTGCCAGGCCTTAAAACTTGCAATCTAAAGGAAAAACAAATGTTGGTACCACATTTCGGTACCATACCATTAGTACCTGAAAAAATGTTCAATATCACACTGGTATACGTCTGTGTAAGTTCTCAGTCGTACAGGAGTTGTCCATCGTAGGCAAAGATCGTCGTCTGTACTGTAGTGTAGGATGTTTCGCGCTTCATCCAAAGAGCTTCATCAGCGGCACTGAGCAAACCAGGTTGACTTACTGTAATATAGACCAGTAGGAGGGGTTATCTGTAGGTCCCACCTCTCTTTGTTCTAAAGGCTACTCTCACCTAGAGAAAAACAAGTGATGAAGTGTGAAGAGGTTGTTTTTCTCCAGATGAGAGTAGCCTTAGTTAAGAACAAAGAGAGGTGGGACCTACAGATAAACTCCTCCTACTGGTCTCTATGAAGTCCAGGTTTGCTCAGTGCCGCTGACGAAGCTCTGTGGATGAAGCGCGAAACGTCCTACACTTCAACTAAAGATGAAGACTGAAGAATCTTTGCCTGTGACCACACTGGTAAAGTTTAATGGTACCCAGCCCTAGTAAAACTTAACATCGCACTGGTCTGTTGAAAATAGTCCCTTAAGACATTCCATCCTTTCCATCACTGAACTCATTTTTAATAACTTGAAACGAAGTTGTATCATTTTTGACAATGACCTACAGCATTTTGCACTGCACCGTGACTAACATGAAGAAACAGGCTCACACAGGGAGACAGTGGAAGTTTTGAGTATTCACTAAATCACCGCTGTGCCTATTAGCGCTTCACCGGAAAAAAAAACAAAACAACTAATCCCTCTCTCCGGTCTGCCGTCTTGTTTTGTCGACACTGTGGGGAACCGTGCCCTTATTAATAGTAATCCTGAGTGCCAGAACGCGTCTCATTTCGAAGTGCCTCCTTCCTTTCACACTTTGGAATTAAAACGATAAATATTAAAACTAACAGATGCGACACGAGCCTGCGGGGAGGCGGCACTTCGGATGAGAACGCTGCACTGCTCCATTTAGCTGTGCTCAAATGGAACCGGAGTATTATATATGGATGTGCATGGTGCTAACACGCAGACCAATGCAAGCGCGAGGCTCGTTTCAAAAGAGGTTTGGGTGATGTGTGAAATGTGAATGAAACCGCAGGAAAAATACAATCGTTTGCAAATCCTT
>OMNZ01093971.1:0-14161 GCA_900303255.1 Lesueurigobius sanzi
CAGAACCACACGGGGGGACCTAGTGAATGACCTGCAGAGAGCTGGGACCAAAGTATTTTCCACCATAATTTGCAAAATATTCTTTGCAAACAGACAATGGGATTTTCTGGATTTTTGTTTCACATTTTGTCTCTCATAGTTGAGGTGTATGATGAAAATGACAGGCCTCTCTCATCTTTTTAAGTGGGAGAACTTGCACAATATTGGTGGCTGACAAAATACTTTTTTCCCCCACTGTATATGTTCTGCCTTCGATATGCAGACTTGGAGCGCGTCATCCATGCCTGTATAACGTGTCGCTTAGATTATTGTAACTCCCTTTACTGTGGGCTGGATCAGGCCTCTGTCCACCGCCAAAATTGCGTGTCACGTTTGCATTTGGGCACCGGGAAACGCAAGCACATCACTCCTGTGTTGGCCTCTCCGCACTGGCTTCCAGTCAGCTACATTCATTCATTTTAAGATTGTATTGATGGTGTTTAAATGTCTCAATGGTTTAGCTGCGGCTTATCTTTCTGAGCTTTAGTCGGTCCATGTTCCAGGTCGAACAATGCGACCGTCCAATCAAACGATTTTAGACGTGGCGAGGTCACGGCTGAGAACTAGAGGAGACCGGGCCTTTGCCACAGTGGCTCCCAGACTCTGGAACAGCCTTCCCTTGAATATTAGAATGGCCTAGTCTCTTTACGTTTTCAAGGCTTCTTTGAAAACATATCTTTTTGCGCTGGCCTTCAACACAAGCTGAGCAGCTCCTTTTGACGGTGTTTTTTTAATTAATGTATGTTGTATTGTATTGTTTTTGCTACTGTCTTTTAACGCCTGTTGTGCAGAACTTTGGGCACTGGTTGTTGTTTTAAATTAAAATGTCTTTATTCAAATCAAGGGCAAATGGACTTATTTCAATACATTTTTACTTATTACAAGATTACTTTTAGCAGTGCAGGATAAAAAGCACAAAAAAATCTAGCCAGAGCATAATGAAACAGTAAAAACAGAGAGAAGTAAGTTTGTATGCTCTTGTTTAGTGGAAAGAAAACGCTGAAGTCTGTGAGAAGTTCCAATAGTGATGCAGTGAACTTATGCTGTTTAATGTCTTCAAAAAACAGCAAGTGACTATTTAATATTAGGGGCTTAGGCAAAAAGACCTAATGCAATTTCTACCACATATAGAGTTGTCGGGTGCATCTTTGGAAATATTAAAAGATAATGTTTTAATAATACACTGAACACATTATTATTCCACAGTCTTCTGGAAATGTAGTTAGTGGAAGTCTGGAGAGGAAATTACAATAAAATCAAACTGCACTGGCTGTACGAGTTTTATTTATTAGCACAACTCCCTGGCTGCGCTTCTGCTGGCCGCAGCGTCCCTATTATCCGTGGTATTTTTCATTCTGTGTTTTTGGACACATACCGTATTAGAATGGAACAATTTCTAGGAGAAGAGAAGGCTGTGTTCGCGCTTGATTTTCGGCATCACTTCTTTAGTTGTTAACCAAAACCAAGAACTTTTCTTGGAATTGGACAAGCACTTTATCCAACGGCAATATCTCTGAGAAGCCGCAATATCTTCGAGAAAGATGTAAAGGTGCGGTGGATCTTGTAGTTAGTGCAATAGCGGTGAGATATCAACATGATTTCCCTTTGAAAAATGTTGTACATACGAAGGACATACTGTATTATAGAAGAATACAAAGGAAACATTGGACAAAAAGTTATCACGTTGAAATGTGCTGATTGTTTGGCATAGATGAAAAGATAAATTCTCCCTCGTACATGGGCTCAATGTCTTTTTAGAGCAGTTTTCTTGTTCTCCCCCTGTGTCGCTGTACCAGTGCTAATGAGCTAGTACTAGTTTCTTTCATGTTCTTGCTCCGATTTAAAAAATATGAAACAAATAAACACAAGAGTGTCACAGTGGCTCAGTCGTTAGAGCTTTCGACTCACAGAAAGTGAGAACTATGGATTCAACTTCCAGCTTTGTAGGGCTTTTCTGGCAATTCTGGCATCTTCTTACATACTTCTCCACCCTTACCTCTGAAAACATCTACTACAGGACCCTCTAATGCCAGGAGTTACCTGAACAAGAGACAGTGAATTAAGGTGGGACTTCTCTGGTTAAACGAACAAAACCAGTGCTTTAAGTGGACTAAAATAAGTGTCAGTACTCCCTTTTGCCCATCTAATTATAGCTCACTGAGTAGAGGTCTCGTTTTTGGATACAAAGCGTGTTGGTTCGAAGCTGTGTGGTGTACATTTTTTCCCATGAGGTTGTCACAATCATATTTAAGGGGGTTTAATGGGCTACAGCAGTCACCTGACCTCCATATAAAAGTAAAACATTATTTTATTTGTAGCAGCGCTAGTCATGCCCTCAGTCGATACACAAAAACTCTGAGTTGTCAAAAAAACTCATTTGGCACAATGAGACTGCAGTACACATCTTTGTGCCTATTACATGTGTGTATGTGTGAATGGGTGAGTGGTTCCTTGATGTAAAGCGCTTTGAGTGCCTAAAGCAGGTAGAAAAGCGCTATATAAATGTGACCATTTATTTACCATTATTTATCACATGTTTCAACTTCCTGTAAACCTTTGGATGTGTGTCTCTGACGTGACTCTGGTGCAAAAAAGTAAAAGTAATGCATTGTAAATTATTATGTGAGTAAATATAAATGTGAGATGCCAGAAAGCCAAATAATTATTGATTGTGACATTTGAGTAGTTTCTGTTTCATTATGATTTCAAAAGAGTAAACTCAGTTCTTTGATGATAAATGGCTTTGCACAACAACTAACCATGAGTGGAAAAAAAAGATTGTTGTGCTATCAGTCATATCCTATGAAAAATGGCCAGAAGATTAACAAGGTATGTAAACTTTTGAGCACAACTGTACGTCCTGGTTTGGGGCAGTTCATAAGAAGCAGAGCGTCTGAAACTGGCCTCCCGCTGAGACATGAAACCACCTCTGCGTGCATATTCAGAGGACATGATGTGAGTGTAAACCGTGTAAACTACGCCAGACTGATGTAAACTGTTTCCAAGTTAAAGCAGATGGTAATGTATTCAACAAAGTATTCAAAAGTCTGTTTCCTTAATAATAATGAATGGAAGTAATTTGGACACACAAAGAGGCAAAGGTTTCCAGACATTTTACAAGGGTGAAATATGACCATAGAGATGGGCAAGACCAGGCCCGACTTTTATTAATGCATTCCTGGAGGAGGAATGAAAATGACAAGCCACAATCATCAGGTTTTAGGAGCGTTGTCTGTCCACAAAAGGGCAGTAAAAGGAGCTGTCAAATTTCCAGTTCATATTAAAGTTTATTTTTATCACACCCACTTTAGCTGTATTTCTCAGTTCATTAGCACTGGTCTAGGTGTGAGTAAGCCCTTTCACAAGCACCGCCGCTGCAAACGTGATAATAAAACCGGATTGAAATTAAAAACACGCTCCGAGAAGTAGACTGTGTTCCGCATCAAATGAGGCCTCTTGTTTTCCTAACACTGTTTATCAAATTGAGTCGGAATGGGTTTGAAGTTTACAGAATTGAGCAAGTTTTAGTAAGAGAGAATATTGCATCTCGTACCGAATTATTAAAATCATTTCTGTATAAAAATACTAAATAAGAAATCCCACCCACTCACACACACGAAGATCCCTCCCCCCATGCACCCAACCCCCCGACACCCACAAGCATTCACCCATACACACACAAAGAATCACTCCCCTTCGCCCACCCATTCAAGCAGGTTCTCGGGTAACATGCCGCTCTAAAGTAGACCTTTTCATATTTATGTCAGTCATATACAGAAACATTTTTCAAACAGATATCACCTATTCACCTGCAGTGTCACGCCTTAAGTGCAAAAATACTTCTTCCACTGGCAGATTATTTTACTTGGCAAGTCAAAAGTACTCAAATTAAGGTCAAATACACTTCATTTAGGACAATTTTAATATGTAAAGTCATCATGTTTTGCAATGTGCTCTGCTGTTGTTGAGATTTGTGATTTTGTTCATGGTAAAACTGTGTAACATTGACCAATTAAGATCCGGTTTGAACCATTCACTGAGGATTATTTTTTCTCAGTAATTTTGAAGGACAGGGTTGTAAACAATCGGTCATAAGCTATTCTTATCCTTCATTAATTCATCTTTAATTATATACCTATTTTGTATGTAAGAAAACACAGAGATATCAGGATAAACGGATGCAAATCTGAAAATGATTTGTGAGCGAATCATGGAACATGAATTTGGAAACTACATTGTGTTAAAACTTGTGTGTAAAACTCTCAAAGGATGACAATGGCTTGAATTTCAATCCTTCAAAATGAAGGTCAGCCTTCAAAATGTTCTGTCAGAACTCAAAATATAATGGCATTGACAGAGAATTTTCAGTTAATGTAAACTCCGGTTTGAACGTCCACCTTAAAGAGCCGTTCACAATTCAGATTCGGTCATGAATCACTTATAAGAATGCTGTTTTGCTTTGAGTAGCGTTGGTTGATCTTGTATTGAAATAAAATATTATGTGAGAAAAACTAGAGACAAAGTGCTCGGGAAGTCACTACCACAAAAAATTGCTTTTTCGGGGAAGATGCTCTTTGGTGTTGGGGGACAGGAATTCAAGGCCGCACCCTCACAACATCACCCGAGAGAAAAAAAAAACAAATACATAAGAACAATACACACTGCTACAGAAAAGGACGAAAGTCAATGTCCTCATTTAATCCAGCGTGTGCAATAGCCTTCAGATTGTAGATATACTGTACCAAGTTTCCCTCTGTAGTAATAGTTTTAGACCATCCCCTCCTCTGCTGTGCTTCTGGATGTGTTCCAAACCCTCCACTCTGGGGTCATCAGGGTTACTGCCATGATTCTGAAAGAAATGTCTTGCCATAGGGTAAGCAAAATTATTTTTCTCATTTGCTCGTTTATGTCCTGACCCTGTCTTTTAGTCGTCTCTTTGTGCGGCCGACATATTGCAGATACGTGTAATTTGTTGGTACTGACCATAGGGAATGTTGAGCAAGTGTGGGTGAAAGCTTTTAAAATAGTATTTCTATCTGTAGGTTTACAATAGACTGAAGTGTCAAGGTGGCCATCTGGAGTTTTGGAAGAAGAGGTTAGATCCAAAAACTGTATTTCAGTTTGAGAATGTTCCAGACTAAGCTTCACATTGATGTTGTTGTTGTTGTTGTTGTTGAGATAGTCATGAAACTTGGTCCAAATCTTGGTCCAAACTGCAAAATGTCATCAATGTAGCTTCCCCACCACAATATTTTGTCACTGAAAGGGTTGTTATCGACATATTCATTCTCTCACAAGCCCAAGAAAAAGTTGGCATGGTTTGGGGCAAAACATGCACCCACATAGCAGTACCTCGAATTTTGGATACAACAGTTTGTCCTGGAAAAGAAATATGTTGTTCCTTAAAGTCCATTCTGCAAGCTCCATTATAAATTCTGAAGGTGACAAAGAGCCAATAGGTCTGTGTCTCAAAAAATGGTGTAAAGCTCTCAGTCCATCTTGGTGGTCTATATTAGTATATCTATACTAGAGTGACTAAAAAACTGTTGTTTGGGATTTTGAGGTCATGTATAACATTGAGTCGTGCCCTGAGTGTACGTGGCAGTTGCTGGGCAAGAGGTTGTATATAGAAATCTATGAATTGAGAGACAGGTTTGATTAAAGAGCCATTGGCCAATATAATCGGCCTTACTAGAGGGTTTTCCAGGGATTTGTGAATTTTGGGAAGCATGTAGAAAGTTGGTATTCTTGGATGATCACACGTTATAATATCATACTCCTGTTTAGAAATCCAGTTTGCCTCTATAGCTTGAGACAGTATGCTCTTTAGAGTCTCCTGTGTGTTAGTTATAGGGCTAAAGGACAGTTTCTTGTTCAATTGTCTCAATGCCTCATGTCACTGTAGATTCCGATTTTGCTATGTGTATTCTGTTGTATGACCCTTTAATGTTGATTATCATTTGATTTAACAATAATGATCTTCTTGTGGGCTTCACTGTTGTATTAATCTGAGAGGTTAAACCCTTGCCTTCAACATGCTGGTTCCTGTGGCCAGATGCCTTAAGGGTTATTACCTCCTGTGTAATCCGTTGTTGTTGCATCTATGCTTTGTTCTACAAGGTTTTTGATGTCAGGATAGATCAGGAGATGTTTATGGCAGTGCCATAAAGAAAGCCTGCGAGCCGAATGTCCTTGGGCGTTTTCCTGACCCTTTGTTAGGTTGACCTTGCAAGGACTATAAAACCCTGTGTTGAAGGGTTGCTCTTTTAGTCTTGTAGAGTCTACTGGCCATGGATTATGTAACACTCACAGACAAGAACCTTGTTGTTCCATGTTCACAGAATGATCCATTTGTACTGCTTAAACAAAATCAACAAGTTTGTTTAATATTCTTATTTTAGATATTTTGCCATTACACTCATCAATATACAGTATTTGTATTTATCCATCACAACGACTGCCCCTCCTTTGTCTGCTGGTTTATGATGCTCGATTCATTTTTGGTCAAATAGTTCCTTGCCATTTTTTGTGATTTTGTCAGATTTTCTCTTGCTTTTTGATGAGAAGAGTTAAAAAGTTTTTCTATATAATCATACTTGGAATATGCTTTTTATTATTTCAGGTGAAACAAGGTATTTCTAGGTCAAAACACCTTTCATTCAAAACATTAACATTCACATGACTAAAGGGTGCTTTCTTCCCCCTCACTGCAGTTCTATTTCTTTGCCCTTACTTTCGAGACACTGTTCTTGGCTGAATTATGAGCGCTTCTCATTGAGTCCTCTCGCTTTGTCCTTCTTCAGTTGCTGTAGACAGAGCTGAGACACAATGTAAACACATGGGTCAAGTCTAGCCACACTCGAGTGAACACTTATTGGTATAGAAAGCATTTACAGACGGCACTCTCCGAGAGGTGAACTCTCTAAAGGATGATACTTGACAGAACAACAGAGAAAAATCTGCACAATAAACACATTGTTCCCATATTTATGACGGTCAAGAGTTTGTGAGAGTTTTTTACAGAATGGAAAGTTTCGGGTGTTCTGTTAAATCTGAAATGATAAAGTTTCCAAGGTAATTTTTAACTCTGCTATCATTTATAGATGAAACTCACAACAAAAAAAGAGGTTGGCTTGAAACTACAAATACATACAGTACACTTAGACAAGAAATGTCTTATGGGCTCTGTTAAAGGCACTACAGATTTTTTTTCTAGTAGTGGAATGAAATTGTGTTTTGTGCTCATTTACTATATTGCTCCTATATTTATCAATTTCATTCGCTTTCAGGCTAGTTTTTAAGCATTTCTGTGACAGTCAAGCTGAAAAGTGACCCTGCTCATTGTGAGTCTTGCTTACAGTATGTACTCATCAAACAAAACACAAAAAAACTGGACAAAGGAAATAAGTTTGTGGCTCAGGTTTAGTTTCAGGTGAAGAACGACATAAGAAAAATCACCTAAAATATGTTTTCAGTTTGTTGTAAATATTACATGTTTCACCAAAAACTGAAATCAAAGCCAATATCAGCTCAAGTCAGACCTTCAGTTTGACCATAAACACGAAATGATGCCCCCCAGTGTAACTTCCTGAATAAGGTGAATAGTAATTGAGGAAAAAAAAGAAAGAAAAGAAAAACAAGGGCATCAACTTCCTTGTGCCAGCCACACTGTGTAACCTTCTCAACTCACACCAACAGGGAAAGCTGCTCCAGGCCCCAGCACCTTCAAGGAAGCAATTTTCTGAAGGAGCATTGACACCAAAGGCTGCACAGATGGCAAAGGCGTCGAGTTCACATTCCAAATATACGGTAGGCGCGTGTCAAGGGGCGACCAGAATTCACAAACGAAATAAATGTAAAAAATAGTACTTATATTGATGTTTTACTGGTAACGAAGTTGAATTGACTTTGAAGCACTCTGCTCAAGCCAGTTTTATAGGAATGTAGAGAAGATGTTCTTTTGTCATAAAGGGCTTCATAAGGGACCATTTATTCATTCACTCCATAATCTGAGAAGATGGAAGTGCAGGCGTCAATAGGCTACGGGAAGTAGACATCTCATTTACAGCTTACAGAATCATACTGCTACTTTAGCCCACTGTGGGTTTCAGAATCACAATCAGAATAGAATTTATTGCCATTGTCAATGAAGGTTTCACAGACTAGGAATTTTCTTTGGTGTTCTCATGCAACATGAAACATAAACTTGTAATAATGATGATGGGGAAAAAATGATATAAAACAATTATAGAACTATAAGGCATGCAAAAATAGAATAAGATAGAAAAATGTTATAAAATAGCAATTTAACACAATACAAGACAGCAGCATAAATGGTAAATGGTGAATTACAGATTAGCAGCAAATGTGAGTGTGGACATACCACATAGTGCAAATAGAGCAATGCAAATGGAACAGGTTATTCAGTTTACATTAGTCTGATACAGAGTTATTAAGTGTTCATGGCTCTGATTCAGAGTTATTGAATGTTATGGAGTGTTCATGAGCCTAATAGCGGAGGGAAAGAAGCGGTTTTTGTGGCGGGAGGTTCTGGTCTGGATGGACCGTAGCCTCCTCCCTGAGGGGAGAGGGTTAAACAGTTTATGACCAGGGTGGGAAGGGTCATGCCGACCTGCACGCCCCCGGGTCCTGGAGACATACAGGTCATGGAGGGATGGAAGTTTACAGCCAGTCACCTTCTCAGCAGCACGGACAATGCGCTGCAGTCTGTTTGTCCTTAGTGGTGGCTTCAGCGTACCACACAGTGATGGAGAAAACTGCCCTGAGATGAGAGAAATATTGTCTCGCTCTGGAGGCAACCATGTAGATGAGTGGGATCTGCCATTGTTGACGACAGAGGAGCTGTCCAAAAAGCCTTTGGTCTTTAGTGATGTATTCTTTGGCCCACAACAGGTATCCTCTTGGCCCCCGGCCCCAACGAGTTTTGTCGACAGCCCTGGCTGTGTGAGACTCCCAAACAAAAGGGATCTTTCAAGCTGGACTATTCTTTCTATTCTTTGATGAATTCCCCACTTGCTATAGTTTGGGTGTTAACATAAGATTCAGAGGGCTGTTTATGCCGAGTTGCGGAGAGAAAATATGGTAAACTTGCACTAGGATAAAGAGCAGGCCATAAAAAATGTAAATGAGAAGCTTATTTTGAGGCCAGCCACCATCAACACCATGCTAATTTCACAATTTGCAATCCAAAACATGTATCCATTTGGCAAAACTGTGCCTTTAAACCACCATTGTAGCTCGTCTCCCTGTTCCTCAATATGCATCACATTGGCATGGCTCGCGCATTGAATGTAGCGCATGCGTTTATGCAAAAACCCGGCGTTATTTGTTCCAGAGCATGTGCGGAAAGGGATAACACGCGCAGCCTTTTTTCATTTTTTGTTGGAGTGTTAGCGCTCTACTGGGACCACTTGTTTGAAAATCTAAATGGTTGTGCTTTCTACAAATACCCCCTGTTGGCAGCGCGGAGGGAAAAAAAGGCAGGACTTTTCGACAGACCCCCTCCTGTTTCAGTTACAGCTGCTTCACTCGCTCTTTTCTCTGGTGCAGAAATCACAGCGCAGACAGCTGCCGGGACGCATGTATAGATCCAGCTAGTGTTCCTGTGTTGTGCGACGTTGACTTAGTACTATTTCTACCAGAGCGTTTGATGCCACCTCTCGCTGCGCCCGCATGTTTCGGGAGAAGGTGCGCGTCTGTTAACATGCGGCAAACATAACCGAGTGAAGTTGAGCTCAACAAAGACTCCGACGAGCTTTTGACACCACTTTGAAGTCGCGCCTGTCGCTTTGCCTCTCTCTGAGTGATGAGAGGAGCGCTAACTTAAAGCAGCATTAAGCCAGTAGCAAGAAGAAGAAAACAACTTTAGAACTTCAACAAAGGCTTGTAAATAAATTGTTATTTAGAGAGAACGGTTTGCAATGCGCTACAAGTGAACTTTCTTCTCAAACTAATCCAACTGTGCATTCCAAAAGATTTTTTGCGCTGGGATAAAGCTGAAAAACACACTGGGTTGTATAAAGGCTGCGTATTCAAATGGTTTATGACGAAGCAGGTCCAGTTCTACAGGGTGCAAAAGGAATAATCATTTTAACCTCTTAAGCCCGATAGTCCCCAATAATGGGAATGCGCTTTCGTTACTGACCTACGTGTTTTATGTAGCAAAATATGCCAAAATTGCAAATTAGTGACAGCTGATGTGGGATTATCCATTTCTGTTGTTGTTTGCTACACCACAGGGAGGAAAAAGGCCTTTTCAAGGGGAAATGTGTGTGTTTTTTTCAGGCGGAAATTCATTCATACCCATGACAACCTCATTTATTTTTATTTCACTTCCACCGTCATCCCTAAACTCTACCAAATGTGTGGACACTAAGATTAGCCATGTACACCTATGATGTAAAGAAGTGATTTTTTTGGAGAAAAAGGCCTCGGGCTTAAGAGGTTAAAATGCTTGCTCCTTCAGTTTTAGTTGCATCAAAGTTACTTTATTATTATTTAGCTTTTTTAAAAAAGAAAGCAAATATTTATTGTAATTCATTCATTCTTCTTTTGCTTTTCACAAAATAAGCCTTGCGTCTTTGAGGTACTTCATGTACAAAACATATTAAGTGTATTTAACCTCTAGTTGCTCGCTTCCACCTACCCTACCCTACTTTACCCTGCCTTATTCAGCTCTACTCTACTCTACTTGGCTTGGTTTTGTCTTCAACATTTTTTAGAGTCTGGTACTGCATGGTTCCCATGGTGTATCCATGAATATGCCTTTGCTGTGTGCTGTTGATATATTTATGCTCATAAGTGAAGGTGAAGGGAATATTATTTGTATAGCGCTTTTCATATGACACATCTTCGCTTCACACATGAAAGGGAGGGGGGCTCATTCACTCCATGCTGATGGTGGTGAGCTACATTTGTAGCCACAGTCTCCCCTGGACTGACAAAAGCGAGGCTGCTCACATCTGCGCCAACGGTCCCTCCGACCACCACCAACCACTCACACATAGCACTGGAGGAAGTGTCTTGCCTAAGGACACAACAACAGTCTGCACCTGCAGGAGCCGGGATTCAAACCCCCGACCTTCCAATCATGAGACGACCCACTCTACCATCTGCACCACTGTCATAAAGACAGTATACCTGTTATAGCCTGGCCAGCCAACCTACACACTTTATATTCTTTACAAAGACATTGGAAGAAAGCAGGAGTGGCTGGCTGGCCAGGATAAGTACCTGCTTGGTCTGGTTAGGAACAGGGCCAAGGAGGTACTACAATAGTACCAGTTAGCAGTATAGTGGGCTGATGGAAACACTCCAAAGGCAAGTAGAGTAGGGGTGGAAACAAGCCATAAGTAGATCCTTGCTTTGCCCGTGGCATCTTCGGATTGAAAAGGGGACCGCAATGCTCTGGAGTTTGTAAATGTCTGAAGTAGATCATTTAATCTAAAAACAAGTTTCTTTCCCCAGTCTTCCTTCGCAACAGACTTAATGAGACCACACTGTTCAGTTATTGTTGTACAACTGTAATGTTGAAGAACTAAATGTCAGCAAACCTTTTAACAAAACTTGCAAATTGTCTTGTTTTATGTAATTCATATTCAATGAACTTTTAAAAATGTGGGGGCAGCTTTGGAAATTGGCACATATTAGCCTGATTTTTTGGAGAATAATAGAAAGCTAAAGACTGTACTCCTCATTAGATCCTATTAGGGCTGGACCATTTTGACAAATAACCTAATTGCGATTTTTCGGACAGATATTGTGATTGTGATTGGATTTAGCAGTATTGTCTAGGCATGGAATGATATGGAAATTATTGCAATTCACAATATCATCGCAATAATTATTTTACAGTTGGTGAATTGAGTTTTAATTCTGCTGTAGCTGGACTTTGTTTACATTTGCCATGGTTTTATGACGATTAGGGGAGACCGGGGCTATTTGTCACACATACTGTACATACATTGAAAGCTTCAACCCTTGACTTGAAGTAGGCGTCTATTCTATTTCTGTATCTTATTGTAACAGAGAGTTATTAAGTGTCAAAGAGAGCAAAGTCAACTGTGACAACATGCCCCGTGTGCGTGGTTAGTTGTCACAATGTGCGGGGTTGTTGTCACTATAGTTATTAATGAAGTTTCAACAGAATACATTATTTTAATAAAAACACATGTAACTTTTTGTTTTCTTTAACCAAACACACAAAATTGGGTTTTTCGGTCAAAATGATCAATGCTCTTAATATGCAAATCTTTTTAAATGGTTTACTGATTAAATTATTTGTGAAATGTGATATTACTAACAACATGACGGTAAATTAGTAGAAAAAAGGAGCCTTTTAGTTTAACTATTGCTTATTTAGAACAAACTTGAGAAAATAAAAACACCTTTTGCAAGGAAATGTATTGTATTGTTTATGAAAATACAACCAAAAATGTACTAGGCCAAATTGTGCTGAAAAACACCAAACAACTATTGAAAACTGCTTTTAAATCAAGTTATAGCTAGTTAGAACACAAGTATGTGACACTGACTCACTGACATAAAGACTTCAATTGTGAGAGATACAAGAGTCACATGTGACAAATAACCCCTGTGAAAGTGTGACAAATTGGCCCAAGTGTCCACTTTACAGATGTGTGAGCTAGCTAACACATGGCTTTAGCATGATAGCAACAAAATGGCTCAAATCAAAGCTTAAACCTCTGTCTGTCAGATAAATGTCTTATCTTTGTGACACCAACAAAAGGACAGCTCTCATCACAAAAATAACCCAGACTTGAAAGTTTGGGAAAAGGCATAAAAATTATAAAATGTATCCTGGCTTCAATGTTTTCTGCCCAGTTGAAAAAAATTGTATTGGAAGAGAAGAAGAATGCTTAACCTCTTAAGCCCGTGGCTGTTTTTTCAGAATTTGGTATACATATACTGTACTGTACTCTGGAAGGCTTTTAACAGCTTGTAAAGTGTCTAAAATGTTCATGTTGCTCTCATATGATATGAATGTCTATGGGGATACTGTAGATGTGAAAACTTTCAAGAAAATCATAGTGGGCCTGAGTAACTGAGGTTGAAAGACAGAAAATATGAATTCCGCCTAAAAAAAAAAAACATTATAGCAGGTCAGCAGCTTGTTTTCATTGTAAAGAAGCAAATAGACATCAGACATAGTAACTACAGCTAATTATTTACATTTTACCAACTGTTTAACTCTGTAACAATAAATAGTTGAAAAGTTATTGAGGTTTTGATTTAAAATAGTCTAGACGGAATCCCATTGTAATAAATGGGGCACAATTTGGCACTTTTTGGCCAAAAAAAAAATCAAATTTTTCAATTTATTTCAATGAAATACAAAATTTTGGATCCTATTTATAGATTTGGTCATAAAATACAGTTTTCCAAGAAAAAAAAATACACTTTTTTTGTGAACACATTTTTAAAAATAGTTTAGTTTAGTTTATTTATTTATTTGAGCAGTAAACATTATGCTCAAAAGGAGTAGGCTGAAGCAAAAGAGCTTATAAGCACCTACCATAGATTATTATTATAAAATAGATTAAAAATAAACAAGGATTGTCTCTAAAAGTGGCAAGTCCCCAAAAATGGGGACCCTCGGGCTTAAGAGGTTAAACACATACTATATATTTGTACCAAAATACAGCGCCATCTAGTGTAGCTATAAAATGCAGTGTGACATATTACCCCGCGTGGCAAATAGCCCCGGTCTCCCCTATCCTAATATGCGATGATGCCAATAGTGACAAAAATATATACAATGTACTTCTAAAATTGCTTTTATACATTGCAGTATTTAAAATTGTATTGCTGATTCAATATTGATTAGTTGTGTGGCCCTATACTGTATCTTATGGCCAGACACTGCAGGGGAATGGGGACAAATATTTTATTGAGTGATATCAACATGAAACTTTTACTGTATATTTCTGACATAAATATGAGAAGAAAATGAAGAGTTTATTTGCAAAAACAGATAAGTGCCATTGACAAAAATCAACATATGCTTGTAGTTTTCTCTTTTTGTAGATGAGATTTTAATGACAAGATCAATTTTAGTGCATCAGAAATATGAAGTCACTTG
>OMNZ01093976.1:0-13104 GCA_900303255.1 Lesueurigobius sanzi
AACTCACAAAGAGAGGTTTCGCCACTATCCACGATCACTATATTATGACACAGGGCTAAATATAATAATAATAATAATAATAATAATAATAATAATAATAATAATAATAATAATAATAATAATGCATCGGTTTTATATAGGGCTTTTCTGGACACTCAAATACGTTTTACATGGCATTATTCTTTCACTCCATACTTGATGTTGGTAAGCTACTATTGTAGCCACAGCTGCCCAGGGGTAGACTGACAATACCAGCATGGACTAAAGACACTGTCTAAGGCCAACAACAAAGGAAGTTTAGAGGCAGACAGTTTGTGCGCACAGGTTGATCATGCGCACCAAGTTTGAAACAAAAACAACTAGGCTAAAAGAATTTCACTATAATCAAACCACTGACACCTTCTTATAGAGCTAGAGTTCAGATTGGCCTGACCCTACCCAAGCCCCTACATGGGCATGGGCTTGGGTAGGGCCCGACTCTGAACCGATCCCAGGCCCGACGCATTATTAAGGCGCATGAGCCTGACCCGAACCCAAGGCCGCATACGTTTTTACCTTTGACCCGCAGTGCAGAATCAGCGCAGTCCAGAGCTAACTGTTACATGCATGTCGTACCTGTGGCATTCATTGGACCGACACCAAGGCCACTGCTACCTCCCATCGCTCCTCTTCTCCTCCTCCATCATCGTAAAATCACATTTATAGTATTTACTCCTGCCTTCGCTCTCACAGGATGCTGAACTGGTGTCTGGTATATCTCTGGCGCTGGCCTCTTCTCCAGTGTGACCAAAACACTGTCTGCACAAGTTCTTTCACCCTCTTTCCCAGTGCCAGAAGTTCTCAAGTCCACTTTGGCAAATTTCTCAAGAAGAGTCCAATATTTCCAGTGTGTTTCCTGGTCAAATCTAGAGAGTCACTGTCTCTGGAGTATCTCAAACTTCTGTTAAATCCAACAGCAGGGTGTAACATGGCACACATCCCGCTGCTCCAAAACAAGACGTGAAACATGTGCCTGGTGCTGCTCGCCTCATTCATTTCAACCCAGCAGCAAAGCACTTCCAAATCTGAGCTACCGTTATATAAAAAAAGATAAATACATATGCTGATATTCTGTCCATACTTCTCCGTTTACTGTCTATGTAGAAGAGCGTTTATTAAAAAAATATCCAACGAATGATGATACTTAAGAGTATAAAATGTGGAGAATAGGCCCAAACGCCTGAGTATATGTGGACAGGACCTAAGACTAAGACTAGAAATCTGCATTTTGACACTTACCATAGCATCCAGCATGTAATTTAAAGCTGCCCTCCACCTCAGGTTTAAACTATAGGCTCTTTAGAATGTTGTCATCATGGCACACCAATATAACCTATTACAAAAGGATGTACAGTACATACAGGCATTTTACGTCAGGGACTAATCAACAGTATGCACTTTGTTTTACATTTGAACAGAAAACCCTTCGACAGATAACTTGTTGTAAAAAATTAGATTAAATAGTTAGGCACAAAGAAAAAAACGTTAACCTCAGACAAATGAATCTAATAGGTCAAAGCGATTCCGTTATCCTCTGACTAACTCCAAAACTGCACCCAGTGAGAGTTTCTGAGCTGCGAGGGAAAGGTCATACTGACAGTCGTGTCATTTCTGATTGCAATTTCTGAATACTGCCGTGAACAGACAGAGGACGCAGTTTGATTCACAGTGTGCTCCCATGTGTTAAATGACTCCTGTGTTTGCCTTCTCCGTTACACTTAGGGTCTGCAAGTGATTAGAGATATATACTGTACTTTGTTTTTACAATGTGCAGTCAGTATAAGAAGTGCCCATATCATAGCTGCGGATGTCATGATTATTGTGAGGAAAAAAAGGTTGCAATTTTACGATTATTCATGATTATTAAAATTAAGGAAGACGAAATACAGATAATCTCTCCAACCCTTTAAGCTGCGTCCCGACCAAACGTGGCACATGCGCTGTGGGCGTCAGGTTTACATTCAAAATGAATGGTAATGCACGTTGAGGCATCATGCGGCGCGGCACACTTGTTGTAGGCACCGCGTTGCTTGCGGTGCTCACACTTTTCCATGCGTCACGGGCGTTGCTCGCGGTGCTCGCATTGCATGAGGCACATGCGTTGACGCAGAAGTTGAAAAATTTGAACTTTTCAAGCTCCACCGTGCGCAGCAAACAATCAGAGTGGCTCGCTTTGGTGACGCATTTTACGTAATAAGATGAAAACAGGAAGAGCCTATTTTATCAGAAAATGCCCACTAACCGCAGACAGATTGACAGGTGCTCTTCTGCGGTTATCGAGCGTCTGTAGTTGGTGTCCTGGCGGGCGATGCGACTGCCGATGCGGGCCAAGAGGTCATCAAACTGGGCACGGGACAGACGGAAGTACCGCTGAAAACGAACCTCATCCATGCGCAGCTCTTGGAGCAAATGTTGAAACTCACCAAACACTGCACGCCTCTGGATTATATGGTGAATCCAGACACGTTGTGAAGAAGCCCTACGACGACGTTGTCTGGCTTTATTTAACAAATAAAGCTATGCTACTGTCTCGATGTCTGCTATTGTAGCTGACCACCAGCAAGAGAAGCTCCTCCCAATACACGTCTGGCCAACGCACGCCAGGCGCGTTGTGACACGCGTTTGGTCGGGACGCAGCTTTATAGTACTGTCTAAACTTTCACAAAAAATAAATAAGACATTATGTGTACAATTTTATATGTATTAATGGTTGTTTTAATTGAAAGCAAGTTGTAAAAAAAATATATAATAAAATAATCCTTCTTTTGGGACTCCTCTGGTGACGTAATGCAATTATCATCCATAGATTGATACGATTTTGGGGTGGATGCAAAACTTGACGCTGTTTCTCCATTCTTTCCGGTTAGTGTGCTCCGTTTGGCACAAAACTACGCACTACGGCCATAGAGTGTATATAACAATGGAGGTAGCGCGGCTTTCCCTGTAGCGTTCAGTGCGGGCTAATGAAGCTAATTTATGCTAGCACTTTAGTCGTTTTGAACCACCACCATGTTGAATTTTTGGAGCCTAATTCCATATATGGTATGTGCGAATTACGTTCTCATGGCAACCGCAGAGCAAGAAGGCACCTGATTGGCCAGTTACTTTTGTTAATACCTTAAATATTAAAAGACAACGAACAGGGTGGTGTAGCGTGTGGTAAGACAAGCACTTGAGGGTCATATTAACAAGAATATTTACAATAATGAGTTAAAGAGGAGCCAAAAAGTTTAAATGTGACGTCAATAGGAGCTTCTGGATTCCGGAGTCAACCCCTGTATGTTAACTAGCTTCACGGAGGACAAGCCAATTGTACCTCCATTATTATATACACTCTATGACTACGGCTCATGCCGTTTACCTTAAGTCCTAAATCCTATCATTAACCTACCGTGAGCTTTTTTTCCTTGGTAATCGTCAAACCAGTCAATCATGACATCCCTAATCACAACTACTGAATTTGTCCCAGAGTAGAAGCTACTTTGCTTTATATCAGGTGAGAGGCTATGATGCGTGTGTGTATTATGGTGAATGTACAAGCAAAACCCCTCGAAGCATCAGCCGACAAAAAACTCAAATCTCCCCTAAACTTCAGAGTGACAGAGCAAGAGAAGTTCTCGACAAATCAAAGTGCGTGTTCATCTTCTCATCACACAAAGCACATAAAAAGATCCTTCATGTGAAGTGCGGCTCCCTATGGTTGAAACAATGTAGGGTGAGTTAATGAGCACATCTACATTGTGCCTCAGGTTTATAAGCTGCGAGAGGGAGCAGCTTTTCCCTCCCTGTGTTCTGCAGCTTTCACCTTTATTCACACTGCAAAAAGTAATCTAGAAATAAGCAAAATCTTCCTGAAATAAGCAAATGTGCCCTTGAGGCTAAATGTTTTATGCTGCGTTCACACCAGACATACGTCAGCACCCCATTCGGGGATACTGGGACGCGAAAATGTGCTCCTGTCATTCGCTTATCGATGCATATTGCAGCTGTTACATCAGGCACCTACTACATTGATATATCCATAGTCACGTTAGCTCAGTGACTATGGAGTCTACACCCAGAGGTCTGTAAATCTTTTTTTTCAGATGACCGTTACTCTGACTCATAACTGAAAATGTACAGAATATTTTAAGCTCTGACAGAAAATTTCAAAGGCTGTCCGTCATTACGAAGGTTTGAAAATCAAGTCCTGATTGAAATACAAACATAGTTTTTTTTTTTTTTATTGCTATTTGTGTCATTCCAACGTGTTAACATTACACAAGTATACACCACATAGTGACATTTAAAAAAAAAAATTTTCCCCTCTTTTCTCCCTCCCCGTACCATCCCTCCTCCCCCCGCCCCTGCCATACATCCATAAAGTAAATACATATCACAATTTTAAAGAGAGAAAAAAAAAAAAAAAAGAAAGATCATAATATACATACATATATACACACACATACACATACACATACATATATACACACACACACATATATATATATATATATATATATATATATGCATACATATATACACACATGCACACGTACATAAACAGATGTACAATATCAGAAATACAAACATAGAGTTAAAAATGAGGAAATACACATTGTACTTAAAAAATGGAACATGAATTCCATGAAGTAAATCATATTTAGTTTAGCATTTATTTATCCTGTAATAAAATAATTATAATAGGTATAATATGACATGCCTAAAACATTAGAGATGAATTAATGATGGATAAAAATAGCCCATGACAGATTTTTTGAGACTGTCCTTCAAAACGAAGGAGAGAAATGAACCCTAGTGAAACCACTGCTCTGACTGACCATGTGCTGCCCCTAACGCAAGAATCACTTGACCTAGGAACAAAACTTAATTTCCTTTTTTCAGTCCTGATGTTTGGGGGTAAAATTCATATGATTTGTGTCTATTTGTGTTGTTCCCTGTGACCCTGTAGTGGGTTCTGTTACTGAGACAAACAATATGGCGTAGTCAGACTCATGTTGGGTGACTTTATTGTACTGGTCTGCCCGAAAGTGCAAAAACAAAAGGATTTACCAGAGTCCTGATCCACGTGAGGGTATTTACAATATTTACAGAATAGCCTGGTTCAGCCTTTTCCTGGAGCTGGTACCTGCGATGCTCCCCTCCATGCACACACACACTGCTCCTGTGGAGATATGGCAAGAAGGGCTTCTTGCTATATAGTGGGGCTTCTAGCACCTAAACAATTAGCACAGAAAATATAATAGTCACTTGACGTTGCGTGACGTCACACGCATGCGCCCTGCCTATGACACAATATAATGCGGAAGACGCTGACACTCGGGTTGGTCGTGTGGAGTGGTGAATGAATGGGATTAACTATGGAAGTGTTTGTAACTTGACGGAAACTATGGTTGGAGGAATGTTTGAGCAGCAGTCAAGTGTGCACCTATGACGGCTGCGGTGGCAGAAAGGAAACCAGGAGACAGCTGTAAACCTACGGACAGGTATGAAAAAGCTGTTTTTTTCCCCCAAGGATTTCCTTGTTCTTACCCGAGCCGCGGGGATCACCAGCTTCTACAGCGAGTGCATTGGGCCCGGCCTCCTCTTTGAAAGGCTCCTGCAGCACATAATGCTTGTGTTCGCTCGAAACGCTCACAGACGCAGACTTCGCGTCGCTCGTTCGCATACAACGCTGACACACGTCGCTTTATCTCACGTGTATCTCATAGTCATTACACAGAAATCACTTGCACGAAACGGCAATAACGGTCTGCACGCACCTTTACACTGAGGTAAAAGATCAAATCGCAAAAAAAAAGTCTTGATTAACTTGAAATAAGATTGTTGTTGACGTCTTTTTCTTAATTTAAATGTAAAAATCTTACCAGATTTCTTGAAATTTGTTACTCAAATCATGGAAAAAATTAACCTATTTCAAGAAGATAGCTTATTTACTAGATTACTTTTGCCATGCTTTTCAGGACAGTGCATGTTTTGTAATGTCTTGACGCAAACACACATCTACGCTGATAAATGTAAGGCCTCACACTGTCCAAGATTTGAACCCTTCACTTAGGGCTGCACGATTTTGACAAAAAAACATTTCGGACTGAAATTACGATTGCGATTCAATTTGCAACTTTAACATTGTGTATTTATGTTGTATATTTTTACTTTCAGTTTTGTCGAGGCATGAGACGAAATGGACCTTTTGTCTCACGATTATCTTGGCCAAAATGATTGCAATGCACAATATTATCACGGCAGTCATTGCAAAGTTTCTTATGGTAAATTCAGTTTAGATTCTGGGGGCGTGGTTTGGCGATTATTTTCAGAAGCGATAAAACTAGCATTGTCAGCAAATGATACTTCTTAGCTGCTATTATACATCGTTGTACTCATTTATTACATTTCAGCTTCATGAAACACTGGAGACGCAAGACAAAAGAAAAACCCTCAGCCTTTCATGTTCGGGTTACTGCAGTGTTTGAAATTGCGATGTCGATTGGATGTGCAGCCCTACCTTCACGTAGCACACTGTCGCCGTGTCATTGTAGACTCTGGCGATGGGAATAATGGAGAACGGGAAATGCCACGCTAAATGTCAATAGTCAAATAAATCATACGAAGCTGGCATAGTCTGTGGATAATCGAGTACCTTGCTCTCTCTCTCTTACTGTCTCGTGTCTTTGGAACAGTGGGGGTAACATGCATAGCTTTGTTTTCCATGTCTGATCCGGCCACTACTGGAATGAAAGAGACAACAGTTTATCCCAGGAACCCACTTAGGCGAGAAGAGGGGATTAGTCGTAAAGCAGCTCCGCCCCAGTGACATCAAATCTGTCTGGTTGGCAATAGCCTTTCTTGTTTACAATAATTACACTAATGGGTCCAAATTAACATGCTAATGGTTTGTTGATGCTCAGACACCACATGTCAAACTTTAATGAATATTACACATTGACGCCATCGCCACTGCCTCAGCACCTGTTGGCTCTTACTGAACAGGTGTGCGCTGGAGTTCAGGATCACACACATGAACGCATTAGTCAGCGGGTTTGATTTGAGATGACTATTTATGAAAGAACACGCGAGGAAGTAGCATTCATCCTGTCGGTTGCAGACGTTTTTTCTTACTCTTCACTGCATCACTTAGATTTGCAATTTAAAGGTACACCGTGTGACATTTCACCCAATAATTAGAATACAATACAGGCATTTATTTCATTCGATTATCTTTTTTTTGTTGAAAAGTATCGAAAATGAAAAAAACAAACATGTGTCTTTGCTGTGAGCGGCTCATCTCTCTTAAGACCTGACTATAACTTTACTGGGAGCGGGGACGTCTCCAGCTCGTCTCCATGGAGATGTTGACTAAAACCAGCCAAACATGTGATTCAAATAGGTTAGGTCCTCATCCAAATCCAATCGTTGATTACCCACAGCAAAAATATAATTTTCTGTGTGGTCTAGTTGGTCAGTAGGAGCATGTTTTTGTATCAAAATCCAATCCAAAATGTCAGTAAGAAATGGAATAAGCTGAGAATGTTCTACACGAACAAGTGCACCTTCCAGAATTAACCTACATGGATAACTGTATACACATAAACAGATGTGCTCAAAAGTTTACAAGCCCCTTTAAGTTTACATACCCATTTCATCTTTTGGCAATTTTTAATAGAATATGAATTAAAACTCAAAAATGTTATTTTTCACTCATTTTTCATTGTTCACCAAAGAAAAACTCACTTCAGCTGAAATACAGGATTCTTTGACAAAATGTATGTTTGTTTCAAGATGAATAACATGTAAACTTTTTATCAAGGACATTTGGCTAGTTTCATCTAGTTGAAAAGCGTAAACAAACAGGTTTTTTGACAATAAATGGCTTCACGCAACCACTGACCACAAGTGAAATAAAGGTTTTTGTGTTATCTGTGAAATGCATAAATTGTACATACCCTGACATTCTGCCAGGGTATGTAAACTTTTGAGCACAACTACAAATGCAAATAGTATAAAATCAACAGATTGAATCAAGAATCTTTGACTATTTCCAAAAGTTAAAGTGTTTCTAAGTGTAATATGTTTAATTCAGATCAATTCCAGTCCATTCAAATCGGATGGCCAAATTCCTCCCACTATTTGAGGTGAAGTAATGTAGATGTAGATTAAGGAACAGACCCGGTGCCTGTCCCCATTCTGCACTTCCTGAGTAGAATGGATGTCAGTGTTAGCACCAAGCCCAAATGAAAGCTTTGCCCTGACTGCCGGCTGCCTGCAGAATCCAATATGCTGAGGTTCTGTTCCAAACGGCAAGTGCTGGAGGAGAGAAAGTGAACGAAAGAGCGGGATTACATTTCACTGCTGCCCACACAGATGCACTCTAATCTCAAATTACAGCCGGCTCCAGACAGCCAGAGAAATGAACAGGCCTGGATTGTCTATCCCTTCAGCCAAAAGAACCATTGCAATCATCCATCACTGACCTGGCAGAGAAGATGGAATATCCTGCTGAATATACATCTACCATAATAGTGGTTTTAAAGTTAAATTATTCAGATCGCAGAAAGTAATTTATGTTCTTACAGAAAGTACTGAGCAGAGGTGGGTGTAGTAGCCATAATATGTGCTAAAGTAAGAGTAGTGTTACATTAAAATAATTTAATGATTAATCTTTATTGTCATTGCAACAAGTACAATGAAATTGTAAGTCCACTTGGTGTATTCCAAAACCAGGAAAAATCTATAAATGTTAAAAGGCAATTACTTCTTTAAAATGACTCAGGCACACACTCATCAGTTACATTAGGCCTAGGGTCAGTTACATTTGACAGCATTCAGTGGCAACTGCACTTGGATAAAAACTGTTCTTAAATATATTTGTTCTGGTCTTAATGCACCTGTGCCTACTGCCTGAAGGTAGAGGGAGTGTCCTGGATGTGAGGTGTCCCTGATGATGGTTTGGGCCTTCTTGAGCTATATAGCTCTGTCAGAGAGAGGAGAGGGCGGCTAGTGATCTTCTGAAGCACTTTCCTCTGAGTACCCGTGCAGCTGTTGTACCACACACACATGCAGTATGTACTGAGTATTTGTTTGAGCATAAAAGTGTGATTTGTGTTTTAGTAGTGAATAAATTATGAGAAAAAAAACATTCAATAATGTGAAAATCCTAATATTTTCAATGGAAATACCATGAAATACATACAATAATCAATTCTGCAGAATAAGAAGCACAAACTGCATATACAGTATTTTACTCACAATGAAGCTTTTGAAACTCAATTATTTACTCAGTGGTGCGGGTAACTATTTTGTTTTTACTCAGGTAAGAGTAAACATACTTCATTGTAATATTAATGAAGTAGAAGTTAAAAGTATTGTATGATCAAATTAAGTACAGTTACTTAAAAAAGTTACTCAAGTACATATGTAGTAGTTGTACAGTGTTGGACCCATGGACAAGGCCATTGTAAAGTGAGTCCTCTGGTACTGAATAAGACGATGTGTCAGCTCATGGAAAATAGGGGCACTAGTCGATTCTGGGGCATTTTGAGTTATTCACAGATTATGAAAGTGTAGTCTCCAGGCTTTCCAACAATGTCTAACACATGGAAATCTGATCATAATTGGAGAAGTTGTGGCTTTTGAAGGTAGACCCTTTGGAAAAGATAATCCTGAGATAAGCCCTTTCTTAGCTGGCTTGTTTGAGACAAGCCATCAGTTTATGTTTCATGTTGCACGAGAACACCGAAGAAAATTCCTAGTCTGTGAAACCTCCACTGACAATGGCAATACAATCTATTCTGATTCTGACAATGGTCTCATTTCCGTTGTCCATTTTGTCATTGGCTGAAGCGACTGTCAATCAAACAGTTGGCGATGACGTGGCGCAGTGAAAAAATCTCATATGTACAAATATTTGATGTATTTTAAAGCATTAATTATTTTCTAGCATTTGTTATAAAACATGTTTATACTTTTAGTTAGTATCTGAAACAGTAAAAATACTGCTTCAATTCCTAACTGTGAAATGCAGACAGTGAGCTGGCTCCTCTGTCGCTCAGTGCTCAGGTGCGGCTCAAAGGCCAACAACTGTGCTGTCCCCTGTTTGAGAAGGTGGTGTTGGGGGCCAGAAGTCAAGCTTTCTTGGTTGTGCACCTGAACCTCAACACATCTGTCGCCCGTGAAGTGTCGAACGCCTGCGACCCTTTGTGCCAGTGTGCACTTCAGCTGTGTGCTCCCTGTTTGAAGATGCTTGTTTTTCAGAGTGTGAATAAATGCCTCTTTCTACAAAAATGTGGTCATTTCGAAATCAGAATTTTTGTCAGACATCTACATCATCTACATCTTCTTTTCTAACTACTTCACTTCACTTGTCACATGGGAAACTTTATATCAGGGGTAGGCAACTTGGCCTGATGGGGGCCGATTTTCTTCCTCGTCAAAGGACCAGGGGCCAAATCTCTCAATAGCACTGATCGCAAATGACGTCAAAATGCTATTTTTAGAACAGCGCACTGCGAAAGGTCGGACATTCTTTGGGACCTGTGGAGCTGTGAAGCATGTGAACTGCACTTTAGGAACGGGAATATTGCCTTAACTGCGCTAATAGTAACAATCAAACACTTTTTTCATTCCATTTCCTGAGCTTGGAAGAAATCCAGAGAGAAATGCCAACGTTGGGTACAAGCTTGTAAGCGAGAGGGATTTACTGCTCTCTGCATTACGTCAGTGGAAAAGGCTTAACAATTGATCATCCGGACCCAGCCTCAGCAACACTTGTACAGGTACGTCTGCAACACAGGGCATACAGCCGTCAGGAAGCCATTGGTGCTTAGTTATGTGTGTGTGAAAATTCAAAAAACAAACTAGCTGGCCAGACACTGAGTTGAGATGATTTTGACTTCTGATCGCACCACAATCTTGCGTCTCTGTGGTGGAGTGTACAGGGGGCTACTAGCCGCGGTTAGCTGCTCACACAAACAGCTGTGGGGGATAGGGAGGTGCAGCTGAGGGGGCAGGGAGACAGGGCAGGGGAGAGGAGAGCAGCACAGCAACATATACTGTATGAACTAACGGGGTTTGGCATGTCTGGAGGACATTTTTAATGCAATTGAGGCATTTTCAATATTTTCTATGTGTATGAAAGTTCAACAGTAAATAAAAAAAAGAAATGGAGAAAGAAAAACACACATCTTGGATGAGGTTTTGTCTTCAAATAAGATTTCCAATAACAAAACAAGCATTTATTTCTCTTCAACATTTCAAATAAGAAAAGCAAAACTTAAATTGAGAAAAGATGTACATGGAAAGAAAATATTTGTTCCAATGGGAATCTTAATTTAAGCCGGACACAGCTACGGGACTCGTCAGCCTGGGAACTCATCTAGCCCATCCGTCCATAGGAGTGGATCCCTTCCCCAATGTGGTTTTCCTTGAGGTTTCTCAGTTTGATCCCACGTGGTTTTCTTGAGTTTTTCCTTGCCGCGTTGGGAGGGTCTTCCAGTGTATGAGTAATGAGAATTATTCTCAAAATTATCTTCAGGGGCCAATAGTTCTATGACAAAGGGCCGGAGTTTCCCCCCGGGCCTGACGTTGCCTACCACTGCTTTGTATCAATTACTCCTCACCGTCGGAAGCCAGAGAGCATCTACAAATTCACCATGAAGAGGATGAGCATCATTGGACAGAATGATCACAGCCTTCCTCCTGAATATGTCCCGTTTTGAGAACCATGTGAGTCGTCCATGGCCACCATCTGCTTTCTATTGGCCCACCCTGCACCCCTACATCCACTGGCCAATGTCATAATTAAAACTATGTTGCATCTCACTCCTTTCCTTAGCAACTTCAATGATGACAATTCCCTTCTGTTTTATGTCATTCAAGATAAAACACACACAGCTAATCAGGATAAAAGATTAAATTTGCTGCTAATAATAATTGGACCTCCATAAAAGTGAATGATCTCACTTTGAAGGACTTCTTTGGGGATTAAATGCCTGCCAGGTCAAAATTGCGAAATAATAGTTTACAGGAAAACACATTTTTTAAGCCCTTTTGACGCGAGAATGTTATTTTCTGTCTGGCCCTGCCTATTAGAGCAATGGAAACCAATTGCAGCACATTACGGCTGGCCTTTAAAATTCTGCAGCCGAGTGACAAAAAAGGGACAACATTAGAGTCTATTTCAAAATGGAGAACTCCCGAGAGCTACTGGAAAACTAACTCTCCCCCGACTTGCTCCACTATTGATCGCCCCCTGCTCCTCTCAGTGATTACCACAAAGACTGTCCACTTGTGACGGCCCTTTGTCTTGGAAACCACACAACGTTTCTTGTGAGCGCCACATCTATAAATGAATTGTAAAAAACGTGATTGAATATTGATTATAGCTGAATTGAATGTTGAACTGAAGTTAAGGGGAGCGTACGGTAGCAACAAGAACTGACTGTCAGCAGGAACATTAGACATGGCCTGGAGTTCAGCGGGGAGCTGATCCAAAAAGAGGAAGACACGTTTATTCAGTCAGGCGATGTGGGGAAGGAGAAAGCGGCGGAGTTGCAGAGAAGTAAGTGGACTATTATGTAGATTTATGTGCATCTATGTGAGTGAGGATTGTCCTGCAGCGTCTGTGCTCCGTCGTGACAGGAGAAAGCACGGGATGAGCAGATGTGAGGCAGTTTACACCATACAGTACAACACGCTTTATGGCTAAAGTTCGATTTCCGCTCCAAGGTTTTAAACTAAATCTTTTTGGTTCCATTTTTTCAATTGTATTATAGATAAAATGATTCTTACTGTATGTCAGTGGGAAGGGGGACAAAACAGATTTCTCAAATCAAATTTTAAAAATGATGTTATACCAATATAAGTTGTATATACGTATGTGTGAGCTATAAAAACATATACAGTCATAGCCACAATTATCAGCCCCCCTTAAATTTTGAACATTTTCCCAAATTTCATCCAAATATTTGCAACTTTGATGAATATTGATCTCATCAAACATTCCCCAGTGCTATTTAGAAGCTTTTGGTACATTTTGGAATATAAAATACATGTTCAGGTTGTCTTTAT
>OMNZ01093978.1:0-13281 GCA_900303255.1 Lesueurigobius sanzi
TCACCAAACTCACTGCTGCTGAGGTGGGGACTGATGTGAACAGAGATGTCACATCATATGAAGCCATAGTTTCATCTGAGTCTATCTGCAAATGTTTGATCTTCTCTACAACTACAACTACAGAGTACAGATGAAGAATTTTTGCCTACGATGGACAACTCCTGTACGACTGAGAACCTACACAAACGCATTCCACATAACAGAGAGTTGTGCCACATATACTCCACGCTGTAGTCATTCGTTACATCACTCGTCCGGCCCTCTGTAGAAAGGCTATATTTGAAAAGCGTGCTGTCGGAGTTGTCACTGTCCACTGTGTTCTATATAAAGCAGCTCGCGGTTCCAGCTGTAAAAGCCTGAGACGTGGCGATTAGAGGAGCCGTCCAAACAGAGTGTGAAATTGATGTTGAGCTAACAAGTAATTCAAAGAACAATCCATTCAAATTAAGCAGAAAATTGACGCCGCGCCAAGTGTGGAAAAACTCGCGCTTCAGTGCACTTCACAGGCCAAGAAGTGTCTTCCATCAAAGCGTATATTTTCTATATCTCCTCATGTTTTGTGATATGTAGCATTTTATATTCGAAGATGAATATAATAATGATAAAATATACACCACGATAGACCTTTCTCAGCCGTCGTCATTCAGTTGGCGGAAGTTATTCAAGTCAGATCAAAAGAATCATAGACAACAGCTGATAACAAGGCTTACTGCCAACTAAAAGTCACATGACTGAGAATGGTCTATAGCAGGGGGTCTCTAACCTTTTTTACCTTGCGAGCTACTTTTGCGTAAGAGAAATGGCAGCGAGCTACTTGTACTTCAAAGAAACACATATAATTAGGCCTCGAGGACTGCCAAGAAAATTACAGTAGTTTCTGCTTTATACTTTGCTATGTTTGGAGATATTTTTCTCAGAACAACAAAAATGCATCTATAATGTGACTCATCAAGCGTATATAGACATGTAGAAAGCCTTTGGCGAGCTACTTGGAATGGGCTGGCGAGCTACTTATGGAGATCCCTGGTTCTGCGCTGACCTTCAAAACCATGGGCAGGTGGAGTAAAATAAACATCAACTCTTCATCAATGCACATATTCTAGAAATATTGGTGCATATGGGTGGATATATTGTTCAATATAACTGAACAATTCTTGGTTTGAATGACAAATTGATATTGATAGTTTAAATTGGTATTTATGTTTTAACAGGCCTTATTTATTTATTTATTTATCTATCAATGCACCAACTTTTTTTTTTTTAAACAGAAAATAAAAACAGTAAAAATATATACAGTATTTCTGTTTGTATGATTTCAACATGAGCAAAAAAGTTCTTATGCGAAAGATGCTCAAAAGGAGTAGGAAGAAGACTTCAGATCACATTGTCATTTTACAAATTTTGAGATGTATTTGATAGAAGAATGAAATATTAAATACTAAACTCATTTATAGTGGTCTAAACTGGGTTAGCAGCTTTCACACATACAGTAATAATACCTCATAGATTATTTTATTTGCAGAGGATATTATAATCCTATAATTTGCCAATTGTGATCTTTTGAAATTACAATTTTGCTTTGATTGTGATTAATCTTAGTGAATATTTTGTTTTCAAAGCTGATTGCCATTTGATTTCGACCATGCTGGTCCATACTAACATCTTCCAGAAGCTTCTTTTGCATAAATTCCTTGGTCTACTGTGGTCAGTATCATTACAGGCGCAGCAAGTGGCGCAGCAAGTAGCACACAAGAGGTTTGCTGGCTGTGTGTCATAAAAGCCATTTAGCTCGTTGGGTACGGAGATGAATATTTTGCAAATATGTTATGCTTGGTTAGCTCACTTTATGCATCATCTCATGCCTTGCACAAGAGCATAGCGTTTGAGATCAGGATGGAAATAGCATGGCGTAATGGGTGCTATAAATTCCCCTATAAGTCACTTTTTATGATAAGCCATGTGAAAAGGCTTTTTCATTTGTTATCATGCCGCGGGCTTTATTACAAGTTATTATTAAAGTACATTAAGGATCCGTGTTGCATATATCGCTATTGATTTTCTCATCCGAGTAGATCTCCTGCACTGATAACACCGTCGGACCTTTCCTGGTTCTGAATGATTAAGTAAATTAAGCATGTGTTATTAACGATCGCTAACCTTTAAAATGGTGTTTCCAGTATGTCGGTGTGTAGATCTCGACTAATGTGTGCAAATGTTTGTGAACACGGCACATTACTGAGCCCGCCACAGTGCGCCGTAATTGGACAGGCCTTTCATCTCGACGCCTTTGAATATGCGTTTTCCTCATCGAGTCACATCAAAGGCACTATATCCAGATTAAAAGGCTGACTCTGTGAATGTGTGTGCGGGGAATGATCACATCTAAAAGGAACACTGATACCCGGGTTGTAATGTGTATCACTTTTATCGGTTTGTTTTAATCTCCCTTTAACTTTTACTGCAGCAACAAAACATTAAAAAAAGTGTTCGGTTTTATAACGCCACCAAATAGTCTGTTTGTGCCCTTAAGTGGCCAGGAGAGTAATGCAAAGAGGCTGGAGTGGCAATTAGGAATGAAATCATTGTAAGGATATTGTTAGAGTGGTTGGCTTCCTCTCATGGTTCATTGCCTATATAGGAAATGGAAATATTGTATTGTATGAAAGAATAAACTAATAATATAGCTAGTAGCTACAAATCAAATTTGACTCTCTGAATGAATGTACGTGTGAGAGTTGTAAAAGGTTAACCCCAATTCAGGTTCAAAGGGGCTTGATTAGGCCACCATTCATCCTTTAAAGGGAGACACTGCTGGCAAAACACAATTTAAAAAAAATCTGATTTTGAGCCAGTGTGGTCTCTATCCCCTGGAAACATATGCAGTAAATTACCAAATCTTCACAATAAAAAGTGTACTTTAGCACTGATTAATCTCCATAGAGGGGAGCAACGGAAAGGTTAACGGCCCTTCATCTCAATCCATTGAGGTGAATGTGGAATCATCAACTCAGATCTTCACATTTACTCAAAAATCTCAAGAATAACATTTTATGCGTTTTATATATTTGTGTAATATAAAAGAGAAGCAAATCAAGAGATTTTTGCTGTAGAAGATTCACAGAGAGGACAGTTAATGTTTTAAAGTGGCTAAAGTTAGCAGGAACAGGAAGTTAGCATGTTCGTTGGTCAGAAACGAAGGCCGTGTCCATTGCAGAAACATCGACTGAGAACTACTAATTAACATCATGCCAAAAAGCTGTTGTGCTACATTTGGTACGTCAAACAGCAAAAAGAATCCAGATTTAATTCATCTCAATGCACGCAGCCTTTGTTTTTGACCGAAGTCCAATGCTAACTTCCTGCTAACTTTATCCCACTTTAAAACATGTCCTCTCTGTGAATCTCCTACAGCTTTTATATTAGACAAATAAAACGCATAAAATGTTATTTTTCAGATCTCAGAAATTTTGTCACTAAAAATGTAGGCAATTTGTACACAAGAAATGCCTTATTTATTTTATATGAAAACATAAAATGACAGAAAACATTTGTTTGTCATATTTATGTCAGTAACACACAGCAAAAGTTTCAAATCAATATCACTTTTCCCTCTTCACCTGTAGTGTTTCCCCTTAACTTCTGTCACAGATGAATATAATTGATGCTGCCACAGTCATAGCTATAGTTCAAGAGAAAATACTAAGCAACATTTTCTGATCAAATTGCCCACAGTCATTGAAGTGAATGATTTGTCTGTCTATTTCTGCCTCGCACTGAGTAAGCACAGGGGGGACTTGACTTAGTCCTGGGATACGCTCCGTTATTCACTTGTAGCAAAGAGTGGAAATGAGAATTTTTATCGACCTGCCACTGCCCAAGGCCCATAGCAGCTGATATACAGTATGCGCCAGATACGTACATGCCTCCTAACAGCTACGCCATCCGTTGTCACATTTCTCATTTAAGATTAGTTTACTGACATGTGACTAAGCATTTACAGGCAGCCTCTTCCATTAGCGGTGATCCCAGCCTTCTGTATTATTCAGCACATCCAGGTCCAGCCGCCCATTCACCGCTCCCTGGCTGCTTCCTGTAATTCAGATTTTATCATGTTGTGAAAAGCTGTATCAATCACTGTAATGCGCCTCCACAACGGCGAGGGAAAATGTCCATAATGAGAAAAATATTGTTGACAGTATTAAGTGTTGCCTGGTAACAATGGTGTACAACATGCCCCCGCTATATGCAGGAGCGTTATTGATCTCTCCACATGCTCAAAGCTCAAAGGGAGCAATCTGTTGGAAAAGGAGACGCGGTGAGGTGCCAGATCCACACGTCTTTCTGTTTAGACCCATGTCGTCAACTCTGGCATTTACTGTATCATAAATGATGTTTACTTTGAGATTCCTACCAAGTTTTGATTTTGTTCCCTCATCAAAAACAAACCGAAAGTTATGTTTGTGTATTTTTTGTGTTGTAGGGATGTCACAATTCAAAAAAAAAGTGACAATTATTGTAGGGAAAAACATTGCGATTTTACAATTGTAGGTAAAAAATACTTCAATCTTCATCTGTACTCTGTAGTTGAAGTGTAAAAAAATGGACAACTCCTGTACGACTGAGAACCTACACAAACAGATTTTTACAATTATTCATGATTATTGGAATTTAGGAAGAAAATACAGAGAATTTCTCAAAATCTTACAATAAGCGCCGCCTTCAAACTTGAGATTTAGGCCAGGTTTAGACCAGGTTTAGGCCAGGTTTACACTAGGTTTAGACCGGGTTTAGGTCACGTTTAGACCAGGTTTAGGCCAGGTTTAGATTACATTTAGACCAGGTTTAGGTCAGGTGTAGACCAGGTTTAGACCAGGTTTAGGTTACGTTTAGGCCAGGTTTAGACCAGGTTTAGACCAGGTGTAGGCCAGGTTTAGACCAGGTTGAGATCATGTTTAGACCAGGTTTAGACTGGGTTTAGGTCATGTGTAGACAAGGTTTAGGCCAGGTTTAGATCACGTTTAGACCGGGTTTAGGTCATGTGTAGACAAGGCTTAGGCCAGGTTTACACCCGGTTTAGGCCAGGTTTAGGCCAGGTTTAGGTCACGTGTAGACCAGGTTTAGATCATGTTTAGACCGGGTTTAGGCCCGGTGTAGGCCAGGTTTAGACCAGGTTGAGATCATGTTTAGACCAGGTTTAGACTGGGTTTAGGTCATGTGTAGACAAGGTTTAGGCCAGGTTTAGATCATGTTTAGACCGGGTTTAGGCCAGGTTTAGACCAACTTTAGATCATGTTTAGACCAGGTTTAGACCGGGTTTGGAAATGCCGAGATGTATTTGAAATTATCGCCAAATTCCAGAAAGCGTTTACTGTAGTTTGCATTCACGTTATGGAATTGGTTTTCAGTTGGAGAGCTGGTGTCAATACAACTCAATGGCAGATAAAATTAACAAATAATATTGCACATTACTATTATTATTATTTGATAGTAGTGATTGGATTCACAAACCTGCCATATTATTCTTATGGCTGAAAGTCCTTTTCTAGACTTTTCATTTGTGCCGCAGAGAAGGCGTTGAACTTTGTGACAGTTTTTGTTTCGTCGTGTGGATAGTCCCAGGAATTACAGATAAATTAAAAAACTCCCTCCATCTTCTTTCACTTATCTGTTGCCGGGTCTTGGGGGAAGCAGTCCAAGCTGCCCGGATCACATTGCACCAGTCCCTTATGGCTCTACCTGCAGGTGGCGGGTCCACGGGAGGACGCCCCACGACGCTCCTCCACCTCTGGGCGGCGACGTTACCAACCTTGATGGTCTCTCATCATATGGGGCAATAAACTAAGAGTACAAATCTGCATTTTGACCGTTACCTTGGTTACCAGCACTGAATTTCCAGCTGCCCACAATGTTAAACTGTAGGCTCTTAAGAATGTTGCAAGGTCACGTGAATGCAACCTATTTTTACAAATGCAGCCCTATCATATACAACCACCTATTGGGCCTTTATCATCTCGCATGGCACATTGGTCATTATTACATTTCTTGGTTTTATTTTACAATTATTTTTGCTTAAATTAAATTAAATTGGCAGTTCTTATAACATTTCCTGCTGTGTCTAAATGTGATGAAATCCTTTGAAGTGTCGGTCTTTGCATTTATTAACTACGTGTTCCTTGCTTCTGGGAAACTGACCAAGTCCATCATTACACGTAATGAGTTATGGCCTGAAGCTTGCGTACGAAACATGCTAATGCTATGGACTTCCTAATGGGATGCAATCTGATGAAACTGAGGCTGGAGTGAGACGTGTAAGGTCTTGCGTTCTACAACTTCATCCTGTTATTGTAGGTATCTCTATCCCATTCCATTCACCCGGTCCACGGCCAGACACGTGTAATGGGATTATCGAGTTTATTTTAGCAGAAGGATGGCATCATGGCTCACAGCGGGCTTACGTAACGCGCATCTCCTTTGTAAACCACCGGGGGGCTGGCCTACTCTCTTTTTGTGTGTGTGTGTGTGTGTAACCTACCTTTTCCAATTTAAGACATCTGCACTCTTTGGAATACAGGGCCCGTCCTTAAAGGCAAGATTCAAATGAGTCTTTATGCAGAGGAAATCCCCTTTGTTGCGCTTGCAGGGCATATGTGCACAGGTATTGTACATCGTAAGGAAGGCATGAATATTTAGTTTTACTGGTTATGGAACATTTATCTTCACCGAGTCTTTTGCGTTTATGAATGATGTGATTTTAGCAACATAAATCAAAACATTAGGTTCCAAAAAATGAAAGAATAAACAATCGGGATCTTCCGTAGGCAAAGATTCTTCAGTCTTCCTCTGTCCTCTGTAGTCTAGGACGTTTCATTCTTCATCCAAAGAGCTTCGTCAGCACTGAGCAAACTTGAACGCCCGTGGGTCTTATGAAGAACCAGCAGGAGGGGTTTACCTGTAAGTAAGGCTATTTGCACCTTTCTATGTCCCTGCCCAGCCAGATCCTTAGAACAAAGCCCAGGGCAAGACAATAGGAAGGTGTGGTTAGGTGTGAATAGGGTATGGTGTTTTTCCTACAACCTTTAGAACAAAAAGAGGTCGGACTTACAGGTAAACTCCTCCTACTGGTTCTTCATAAGTCCCACGGGTGTTCAAGTTTGCTCAGTCCTGACGAAGTTCTTTGGTTGATAAATGAAACGTCCTACACTTCAACTACAAAGTATATGACTGAAGAATCTTTGTCTACGATGGACAACTCCTGCACAACTGAGAACATACACAGATGAATGGGGATGTACATTCAGGGAGGTGTTATTTGCTTTTAACCCATTAACTCCTACTTTTTAACACCAGGAGGCCCTGATCAAACTGAAAAAATCCCAAAGACCTCCAGCCCCGAATGTCCTCTTGCAATCGTTTTATGAGTAATTTCCTTATTGGATCTTTTGTTCACTAAATTTCCCAGAACAGATGACGACTTGAAAAACCCTTCTCTACATTGGTTCCATCAATAATTCCAAACGTCATTATAACAGTTGTGATTGAAATTGTTAGCTGTGGACCACATGACTCCGGGCAGTTGGAGAATGGTGGCACATATTGGAAATCCACCCGACCAAGGAAACATGCAAATCCCACATTCAAAGGAACAAACCATCCCACTCTCACTCGCGGTGCAGTGGTGTTAATACAAACAACCTCAGCTCCCTTTATGAAGGAAACCCATTTTGGTCATTTGTTTCCAGGGATGTTGGTCATGCTTCAGGGCACATAGGTAACACCAGCAGGAAATGCATATTGACTACTCCCACAACAGACCAATACATTGACCACACAGCTACAACCACAGTGCCTGTTTGTTATTGTACCAATCCTGTTCGTTGCCACTTCCTCTGCAAGCACCTTTGCTCTACTTCTTTGTTTGGGCCTAATTTTCTCATTTAACAAAATTGCATTTTCTCCCTGTGGTGGTTCTCACAGAACCGCTGCCTTTGTTTGATCTGCCAAATTTCAAAGGAAAAGGAGGTGGATAGATTGGAATTGGAAAGGCTTTGTGATTTTCTCCTTTTATGATTCGAGGTAACAACACAGACGTTTCAGACCACGTGTGGTGCCTCTGTGATCGCCTTTTAACAAATCCTTTTGGTACATCTCAATTAAATGAGTCTGTTCATAATAGTGTTACTGTGTCTCCTTCAGTGTAGAGTGAATGTTGATTGCATTTTGTTTAGGTCATTGATAAAGATTTAGTTGGATAACTTCAAAATTCATGTTTAAGGCTGCAGGTAAATTATATCACTTTATTACAAGTTTTCTGTCATTTTATGTCTATGTTTAGGTCTATATTTTTGGCGACAGAATCTAAATAATGGATTTAGAATGGAACGGATCTATGACTATATATTGTTGATGTATTAGTTACAAAGATTTGTTCAGAAGGGATTTTGGATATCTTTAGTTTTTGAATAAAATAGTTCCGCCTTGGTTTTTTATGGTTCAAAACCCAAGGCTAAGAATTCAATATAGAAATGTCATCAAACCTTCAAAATACTGTTAAGTATGACTAGAGAGTTTGGAGTCTGTAGGAGCTACTAAAGTGGAGTTGTTTTTGAAAAAAATGTGAAAACAATGCATTTTGACGAAATGGCCATTGGATTTTGATTTTCCCATATACTGTAGTTCTACGGAGAAAGTGCAATAATTACGCTTCTTATTGTAAAGATTAGGTCATTTATTTGTTTCCAGGTGAAAGTTAATATGTTAGGCCATTGTTTTTCCATACTGAGATATGTTCCTACCTAAGCTTAGACGAGTTGATGCGTACCTGTCTGGTACCAAATATGTTGTTAGCATTTAACCTCTCCCAGCATATGCTTATGGACCCAAACGGGGGTGAAGTTAGAAGCCACCAAGCTCTTCCACGTTTTCCCTATGTAAATACATATTGTGTTAGTAGTTACTGTACACAATCCAAGTATAGTTACACAAAATTAAACCTGTCAATTTTCTAAGCTGATAAAGAGGGGTACTATATTGTAAGGCATAATAACACCCCAGGAGCACTTCGACCTCCGCCCAGTCACGCTAGGAGTGAGAGGCTAAATGCTAACAACATCTTTGGTCTTTTTCCGTGACTGAGGGCACGCACAAAGACCAGACAGGAACGCATCAACTCGTCTAAGCTCAGGTAAGAACATATCTCGGTATGTAAAAACAGTGGCCTGTTCCTTTAAGAGAGCAAACTGGCCCAAAACCTGAAAATTGAAAAAAACATCCTCCAGTGTCTCCTCTTAATGTTGTTTATGGTAATTTCTCTGTAATTTGTATTTATATTTGGGTTTTGTCCAATTTGTGGAAATGCGTCCTCTATATTTAATGCTTCAACCAGAGCTTCGGGGCAGCCTGTCTGGAGCCGTGGTGAGGCGAGAGCGTGTTAAAAATCAAGTAGGATGAACCCTTTTTTCACTGCTGAATTTAAAAAAGCGGTGGCATTCGTTGTTCACAAAGATGTCATGTTTGTCAGGCTCTTGCCCTTCATCTGAAATTATGACATTCTAGTAAACAAACCCACAACCTATTGAGCTTATCTATGAGCAGTAGAGGTCAGGATAGTGTCATATCGGAATGTATTATGGGATTTGTGGCAGGATTTTTCCATAATAAACTAATGGAGGTTATGTAAAATACTGGAGTTATCGTTCACATAAAAGCCTTTGGACACTACAGTCTGTTAGATGGATTTACCAGGCTCTATTTTCTTTTACTGTTTCTAGCTCGTGTTATTCTATGGATAACATTTACTAGTACTCACAAATATGGTGGATATCCATGGTAACAGTGAATTTATAACATTCAAAGCCCATTTCATTGTAACTTTCTGTTGTGTATTGTCTGCCTATCCTCACGCGACCCCTGGAATCAACTCGCCACATCACTGCTCTGGGCCATTTTCTGTAAACCCAAATGATGATTGGATATTTTGTATTAAAACTCTTACATCATCTAAGCGACCTGTGAACGCTGAAGTTTAACCAGTCGTGTTATTCTCCAGAGAAACTTTTGATCAGAAGGGGATGACTTTTAGCAGTGATTGGTCTGTTGGGCGTGCGCTGGCAGGAACACACTGTAACTTCTGAACACAGTTTTATACGGCCATTAATCTTTGTGTGGCCTTAAAAAGAAACAGAATTTACGACTACGACTGTCAAACTTTACAATATTATGTGATGCTGTCCACTATATCCAATAGTGCGACTCAGCTCTGATTGGATGAGGCTTTTGCGGATTTTCAGCTCCAACTAAATCCAATATAACTACAGTACGTCCTCAGAGGTCTGTCATATTTTTCTATTTCATCATAGATATTACATGTTCATGTCCAGTGACAGCCTTGGCCGCGTGGATGTTATAATTTATGTTACAGTCTTGATATTGATCACACTTTTTGCTGTGTGTATGTTTCTGGTGTGTCCCGCGAGATTTACGTCAACCCTTTTTGGCAGGTTATAATGTAATAGAGTTTGATTGTGAAACATGGGAGAGACGCCCACTCTCCTGCCACTGCGGCTCCTGACAAACAGCCTCCACGGCGCACGCCACATACATCTCCCTTTGTGCGACTAGACTTCATCCCTTTCGCTCGCGCACAATGTCAACACCACAAAGGTTGGTAATAAAAGCTAGATGCCCCAGTTGAAAGAAGTAACAAATGCTGGTTGAGTAGAGCTGGGCGATATGGCCAAAGTTCTTTAGTTTAAATCATTAATCACTCTATTTTCTCAGAATGCATGTGTAAAATTGTCTTTTAAAGGCGACTAAAACCAGCTGCTTCTTTTTGGGTTTAGACCTGGTGTTGCAGTGGTTTAGTCCTGGTTAAGACCGGTTTTAGTCCAAGTTTTGACATGCTTCCCTCATGGTTTAGTCCTGGTTTAGTCCTGGTTCAGTCTGTGATATTGTCCAGGTTTAGACCTGATTTAGACCCAGTCTTCTCTTGGTTTATTTCTTTATTTCTTGGTTTATTGGTTTATTCCTGGGTTTAGTGCTGGTTTAGTCTAGGGTAATCATTGTTTTGTTCTGTCCCTATTTTAGTTTTTAATTTGGTCCTGGTTTAGACCTTGATTTCAGTTTCTACTTTAGTCTGGTTTACTTCTTGGTTTAGTCCCGATTTAATTCAGATCAATGTATTATATTGTCTGATTTTAGACCTGGTTTAGACCTAGTTTTCTCCTGGTTTAGTCCTGGTTTAATCCAGATTCAGTCCGTGATATCGTCCGATTTTAGACCTAGTTTCGCCCATGTCTTGTCCTGGTTTAGTCCTGGTTTAATCCAGATTCAGTCCGATTTTAGACCTGGTTTAGACCTAGTTTTCTCCTGGTTTTGTCCTGGTTTAGTTTTGGTTTAAGCAGTGAGTGGAGTAAAGTGTCCGTATTTAAGCTCAAACATAAAAAACACTGAATCACGATACGACGATGTTCCCAAAAAGCAGATCAGTCCAGATCACGGTTGGATTTTCATCGTCATATCGCCCAGCCCCACGGTCGAGGCAGAGGCAGATGGCAAGTTTTATCCTATACATATTCATATTTCACATAATTGCAGCACTCAGTTTCAAATGTCACATTGCTTTAATTATATCTGAATAATCGTAGCTTGTCATGGCACTGTTGGAAGCTAATGCCACATCAGATGAATCTTTAGGCCGGGCTGTTCTTGTGAGCTCCTGGGGATATCACACTGTCCAAAAACGTGGCACACCAAAGTAAAAGCGAATGAATCCGACAAAAGGAGCTTCATTAACAGGGACAGATCTGGATGTGGACTTCGCCTGGTGGATAATTGGCAAAGTGCAAATGATTCATTGAAAAGAGGAGGCATACAGAGCTAAATCAATATTTTAGCTAGTAAAAAGTCAATTTACTTTAGCGGTTTAATTAAAAATGAACTTGCATTCAACACTTTTTACCTTGACATTTTAGATTTGCAGGCTTGGATGTATATTTTGTTGACAGCTGCGATGTTTTAAGAAAAGTGCACTCTGTAGCCTTTGTGGTGACAGAGCCTCGGGGAGCAGGTGTTGCCTGCTTTCAGAACAGTGTTGATTCAGATGGCGCACTGTTTTCCTCTGGAGGGACACGGAACACAGGGTTGGCGCCCAGGATGTGCTGTGTGTGGACTTGTGGCTTTCCATTTGTGGAGCAGGACTTTATCCCTGGAGAAAATGCCAGTGTAGGTCACACAGAGACGGCGAAAATGAAGCGAGAAGGTGCGACATCGTTCCCATATGCTCCCGGCGGCCTGTGGGGATCATGCGAGATTGCTCTGCGCGAAAGAGGAAAATTCGTAATGGGATTCATTTGAGGACACGGTGACTAGCGGAACATTACTCGCGATAGAATAGCAGACACGTCTCGGCGGATCTCGGGAACCGCCGGGACAACAGGGCTCACGCTCCACTTTCAATTTACTCATTTTCACCTCATGGCCGGCTCAGGGAAGAGGCCAAAAACGAGGGAGATTTAGTCCACGGCGCGTTCTAAGCCGCGTGCCGTCCGCGAGCTGTCATCAGGAGTGAAATGGTGGACACTGATGGCATTCATCAAAAGTTGTAATGGATTCACAGTATGAGGCTGAATAAGAAACTCTGTAGTGCTGAAGTTTTGAAGTGTGTGAGAGAGAGGAAGAGAGAGAGAGGGAGCTCCTGCTGCCAAGATGTGAAGTCAAATCTATTCCCAATAAGGCAGCAGTGGTTATCTAGGATTTCGGATCACGCACCAGAAAACGAGTAATTTCACTCGAGGATAGAAAGGAGGATAGAAACATGCTTTGCAAAATTGAATCGTCGTGTGAAAAGAGGGATAAATATTTATTCAAATTACTTCATTTCAAAACAGATTATTATGGTTTTTAGGACAAAATATTTTGATGTTTCTCAAGCACCTTCTGATTTAATTTCCCTTCAAACTGAGATTTTGATTCAACTGATTATTGCTTTTGCTGCCGTGGTGGAAAAAAGTAAAAATTAAAGGTACTTTTACCTTACTTAAGTACATTTTATGATGAATACTTTTTACTTTTACTTCACTACATTTTAAAATTGTTTTAAAAGTATTTTATTTTCAAAGTGAGCTCTCTACGATGAACTGGTTTAGTCCCAGTTTAGACTTGATTTAGTGGTTTAGACTCGTTTAGTCCTGGTTTAGACCTGGTTTAATTCTGGTTTAGACCTTGTTTAGATCTGGTTTAGTCCTGGTTTAGACCTGGTTTAGACCTAGTTTAGACCTGGTTCAG
>OMNZ01093981.1:0-10089 GCA_900303255.1 Lesueurigobius sanzi
GTCACTTTTAATGTAATTAGTTAATGATTATATTTGTTTTATTGATTGATTTTATCTGCTTTCTTGTAATTTTATGAAATTGTGAAGCACTTTGAATTGCCTTGTGTATGAATTGTGCTCTACAAATAAATTTGCCTTGCCTTGCCTTTTAAATCAAAATTTGAGCTGTTTTTGACCTAATTCAAACCACTTGTTCTAAGGTGTTTTTTACTTGTTTCAATAGATTTCTACCTATGTCCTTTTTTATTTAAGAAAATTGTCATGAAATAAACCAAATAATGTAGATGACAGTAGTAAATGTGCCTAATCTAGTCAAAACTGCTCTAAACAAGACTAATATTCTCAAATCAAGTCATTATTTTTTGTTTTGTTGTAGAACCATACATCAGAAGAATAATGGTCATGTATTCAATAAAATACTGTTTCTTTTAGTGTTTTTTTCATTAATTTGAGCTGAAACACCCAAGTCACTTTCTTTAGTGTCGTCTCAAGACAAATGTGCATTCTAAAGATAGATATTTTTTCGGTGCCTGTTTTCGGTAGCAATTTATTTTTTGATATGGGTAGTGCCTTAATTACTTTTACGGTACCCAACCCCATCATGACACTTCATGATCAGTCCAATGGCGCCACCTGCTGTCCATCAGCGAGCACTCGGTGACTAACCGCAGCCCTGAACACCCATGTTGTCCTACCTCTCTCCAGGAGGCTGTAAGGGTCACCATCTTCCATGCAGCTGTCTATTGAAATGTTGTCCAAGGACTGCAGGGACGGACTTTTCTTCATGTTCTTATATGATACAGAAAAATTGGACTGGGAGCGATCCCTCATCAAACGACCGCTGCAACACAAAGTGAAGACTGCGTTAGCAATTAGTAAATTATGTAGCATCAAAACTTATGATGACGACATATGGCGACACTTTATTACTATGTCACAAATACATTACATCATCATTGCTTGGAAACAGTTACAAGAACAAACAGGTAATAGTGCAGGTCAGCCTTGTACGGGACAAGTACACCCAAACCTAGTACTGAAAACTAAAATATATAGCAAATATCACAAACACATCAACAGATGGACTCCAAACACAGGGAAATCTACCAAAACTCCACGAGTATACAAGTGGAGTATACAAATACCAACATATTGGATCATGCACACATGCAAATGCAGGCCTTGAGTGAGTCCTTGGGAACACTTAGTACAGGACAGGAGACAGGGAACACCTACACAGTAGCAGGGCTGCACTATATTGACAGGAGAAATATGCAATTTGCAAAACGGACATTATTGTGACACCATGCATTTTTTATTTATTATTTATATTTTATTTTTATTTACACATAACTAATATATTTTTTATTTCTGGTGAAATGGGACAAAGGGTGGATGTTTGGTGCTAATTTTGTTTCTCTACTTTGTATACATCTATGTAAAAATAAAATTGATAATTGTGCAGCCCGACTCTGAAATAGCTAGCACAGATCCTTACATGTTGGACATGGAATAAAGGGAGGTGGATCTGCAGGAGTTTGAGGAGCTGAGAAGATCAGAAACCACAGACAAACTTCCTTTCCTTGATAAGAGAGAAAACACACACCTCTCGTGGGTCAAAGCAAGACTTTAGCAGCAGTAAAGGAAGTACAGCGAGTTAGAGAGAAAATGAGTGGAGGCAAACACAAAGTGAGTCGACAGCCGACAAAAGCAGATGTTAAATTAAATACTAGATTTAAATCAAATAAGATCGAGACAAATTCAAATGTGAGCAGAGTAGAACTGAATAAAAGGCAAAAATGCACATTAATAGAGAAAGAAGTTATGAAGAGACATGGCAATAAGCTCATACAAGTACGAAAGTTATATTTTTGTTACTAGACAAAAAATAAAGAACACTCACAATGGACTGCAAATTTATATTACGATAATTTTGCATGACGATGTAATTACCTGGACACAGACTGGGTCATCTTTCCGCTTGTGTTCTTGTCTTTGTCGTCCGAGTCTGTAGCACTGAGCGGATCACACAGAGAATCACAGTTCTGAGGCTTGGATATTTCAGACAATTCACTGAAACCATCTATCAGCTTCTTTTCTTCTGAACTCCACTTTCCAGAGTTCTTAGCTGAAGTCCTCTCATCACCTGAGGCTTTGTGATCTGAACATGTTGTGGAGGACACTGGTAATAGGGGAGTCCTTCCCTGAGGAACTTCATCCTCTAAAATCTCTCCACACAATAACTGGTCCACAGTGCACGGGCCTTTGGCTGCTCCACTTTCTGACCTGCCAGTTATGTCCTCGGAAACTCTGTCTGCTCCATCTGCAGGCTCCCGGGGCGGGTCGAGCGTCCCTTTGCTCTCCGATGGAGACACTTCAGATGTGAGAGGTGAGCCCTCAGGCTCGGGCACAGGCTTCAGAAGAAGAGACACCTCTGCACTTTGGAGCAAAAGGCCCAGGCAGGCAGTGAACGGCTCCTGGTCTGGAACAGGGCAGGCGTCCTTGCGGTCTTTTTTGGAGCTCATCTCTTCTAGATCCTGTTGCAAAGTCTGCTTTAGAGCTTTGATACTACGCTGGAGTTGCATGAGGAACACATATTGCCGATGGCTCACCTAAACACAGATATGTCACAGATATTAACTGCATAAAACCAGTAAAGTTACAATAAGATTGACATTAATTGTATGATAAAGGTATTTTAAACATGTATGCTTTACCTGAGCACTTAAAGGTTTGTGTATATGCATCAAAATATGCACATTAGCATCTTTAGTTGAGGATGTGGATGACAAGCTGTCCAGTGACAGTGGTTTGTGAAGTCCATTAGTGGGAGGCAGTGATGCATTATTGCCTGGTGATGGAGGTGGAGCCTCATCACTGCTATAATACTCTTTAAGTAAACGTTTCCTCTGCAAACGGCCTACTCCATCTGCTGAAGTGCTTCTGGATATTCCTGATCCAGGAGCATCTTTCTGTTTGTGTTGATGAAGGAGAAGCTTTGCAGGCTGACAAGCCCAAAACGTTAGAGGAAAAGAGTCTACAAAAGGTTGGGGCCGGCCCCTACCTTCATAATCCACCCAAAACTGAGCAAAGTGTACAGCCCAAAAGTCACTGGCAGCTGGCATCTTAAGAGAGTCTGTGGACATTGTGGGCACCGTGAGGCCCTTGTAGATCTCATGGAGCCTAGTATCTTGTTCGTGCGCATGACGATGGAAGACAGGATGAAGGAGAGGTATAGAGGACGGGGAGAGAGGGAATGCTAAAACTGAGGAGGAGAAGAAGTTCTGCTCCTGGAAAGCCTGGAGAAGTTCTTCAAGACAGGAGCGGGTGCAGTTTGCCGGATGCCGTGTGTTTGTGGCCACCATTTCAGATGTTTGCACCGAAATAGAGTGAGGAAGATCCGCAGGGCAAGAAGGATCTCTCTCTGTGGGAATCACAAGCTGGAGAAAGACATATATGACATATGAATATTGGGGAAATTATCCATTCATAAATATTGTACACTTTATACCAACCTTTAACATGAGGCCATCAACCTTAATGTCAACATGTTCGTCTGGTTTCTGCGAGTCATTGAGCTTATAGATTTCCATGAACTGTTCCAGACTTTGCCTGAGGTCGAGGGCAAATAGGTTGAGCCACACGAGGCTGCGAGGATCCAGGACCAGCTGTAGGGCATTCAGCTGAGCAAACAGGTTTGGACATGGGACTGAGGAGAAAAGCAGAAAAATATACTACTTTATAATACTTTTTGCTACTAATAATCAAATGCTACTGCAATGATTCTGAAGATAATGTTGCAACCTCGTCAAGGGGTGAAAGAGACAATATGTTAAATCTGAGAGGTAAATTAATTAGGTAATTAATCAGGGAGCGTTGTGCAAATAAATAAAAATAAAACTTACTTTACACAAGACAATTACAATAAATTCATGAGCCACTGATTAGATTCAGAGTCAATCACTTAATTATAATCTCAGCGGATTATTTACCAAAGACCAGATACATTTTTTTTTAGCAAAGTCAATAGAAAAGAGGAAAGCAGTCCAGGGTCTTACTGGGGTAGTCTTTTCCATCAGGAAAGTAGTACTCTGTAAACTCCACATGAATGGCTGGCATCTCTGGAGGAAGGTACAGAGACTTTTTATTGCAGGAGATCATTGCCTTGGGACTAGAGCGGCGCTGGTCGGCTGTTGAGACCTACAACAAGATGTGTATAAATAGTACTCAAAGTTAAATTAGTTAATGCACAGAATGATATCATTATTTATAAATGGAATACAAACCTGGTAAATACTAAAATCAGCCATCCTGAGAACTAAAGAGCTCGACATGAGCTGAGATTTGGGAGTTTGAGGGGGAGGTGGGCTGAAGGAAGAGCTGGTGTTTATTTTGCCTGGAGGAAAACAGAACAAAATGATTTAAAAACTAATTACAAAGACAAACAATACACTGCAGGCTGAGTTGCAGAGAACATCACTCAATGGGAAAGAGAGAAACCTGTGATCCTAATGAAAGGTGTGTATCACTGCACCCAACTGTGCACACCACACCATGGTACCTGACTCAAGGCACCAGCAGCACTGGGCTGGAGGCTGTGCTTGAAGGCCCCACTCTACGACTCCTCCTTCTGCTTCTCTAAGCCCTACTGCACCTTCTGCACTCTCCTGACTTCCTAGTGACACATCGTCCCTAAGGGACACTGAGGACACAAACCCACAGAGATGAGGTAAATACACGAGAAAGAAGTTTGGAGGGAGAACATGTGGGTTTGTGTCAGACTCACATTCATTTCTCAAAGTAAGACCACCTAAATGTATATTCACCCACACATGATGCCATAAGGAGTAAATAGGAGATTACCATGCTGTGGTGAACTGTGAATAGTGGTCGAGGGCTTTTGGTCTCTAACAGCACTCTTCAACATTTCCACATTTGACCTAAACTCCTCCAGAAGACGTCGAGCCCAGTTTTCTCTGGCTTTAGTGGCTTCGCCGTAATGCATCCAATGAAGACAACTGCCACCTTGAAAAATCAAGCAAACATTTAATATGAAAAATGAATGTTTCAATACAATACAAGTTAAGATTGGAAATGCAGGTACTATACAAAGAGCCTACCAGCTTTGTGGGAAGGATAATAGTCCAGAGTGATGGAGCTGAACGACAGCTGCATGGCTCCACCTGTTAGACGCTTGTTAAAAGCTGAAAGACGCACGGAAAAGTTTAAAATCACCATCAGAAAATGTTCAAACTTCAGACTCTTTACTTTTGTCCTTGGCATGGATGTCATCACAGATGTGCAGGTCGAGATGCTTGATCTGAAGATGGTGTGACGTCTCCCACACATCATAGTCACTGAATAACTTTGCCATTGTTGCACCCTGTTCTGCAGCTGTGGAAGCCTGCTGGGTTCGCAGTTGTTGGGTTGACTGAGGCGTAGATGACGAAACCTGGTGAAGTGCACACACACCCAAAGACATAAAAGAAGACTGTAGAGACTGTAGCTTTTGATAATGATTCAATTATAATTGAATTCAGAACCAACGCTACACTAGATCAGTTCTCAATATTTCCAGCAGGTGGCTTATGAGACCATTTTTCTTTATACCCTTGTACTTCTATAACAGTGGTTCTCAACTGGTGGGTCCCTGAACCATTGTCAGTGGGTCACAAACTTTTCTCTGGCAACATTTTTCTTAAATGTTTCATCTACAGTGTAGAAGAACCTACCTACAACTATTACAGTCAATACAATGTTGGAATAATCATGGTGATGGTGCCATGCCAGTGGAGAACCACTGGAGTAGAGAACCTATACCTCGTCTTCAGTGGCCATGCTCTTCCTCTGCTGTGCGGACTTCTCCATGGCGTCACTCAGTGACTTGGCGTACTGCACCATGGCTTTGAGCTGAGAGTCTGTCAGAACCCACAACAGGTCATCCAGGATGAGAATCAGCTTGGAGGCCACCACATTACAATCTTTAATCTGCAATTGTTAAACATAAGGTTTCAGGGAGTTGCAACAATAAACACTTGTTTTTATTGTCAAGACTCCCTAGGGAATAGGATGTTCATTGTTATGGAAGCGTGTACTGTATGCTATTGGACACCTGAATTTCACTTTTAGGGATGAAATAAGTATCTATATTTAACCAGTAAACTTTTACTAATTACAGTATATAAGAAATTAACTGTGAGGTTTTATGCAACAGCTGTTCTGTGTGAACTTTCCTTCCTCTTACAAGTTCACTCTTCTACATAACATTAAATTGTATTTTACAACACTTTTGCTCCTCTAATCAACACTATCCTCTCACACACCAGGACGCACTCAGGTTCTCAACTTCCCCTTCTTCACTGCCACGAGTAGAAGGATACATGCATATCATTTTAACAGACAATGGTAAATGGAATCATCTAAATTTCATTTATTACAGAAGTAGCCAGGTGAAACCAACAGACCTATGTTAAACTTGTAGTGTGCTGTGGTGATCACTGTGGAGGGATACACCAGTAGAGTGAATGGACTGTAGAGATGACCCAGAAACAAGTCAAGGCCTGCCTTTACAAACGAAGTGCATGGATCATAGTGGCTTTGTCAGATCCTACACAGTTCTGTGCAGAGCACATCTGAATGAGATCAGGATGAAACGTGTAGATTTGTCCACAAAGAAATGAGCAGAGTGTTTTTAATGAATGAATCCTTTTTGAACATTGAATACGGTGTCTTAATTATCCAATAAAAATTGAACATTGGCTGTTATTTATTTATTTTAGATTTTTTTTTTTACTATGTGTGTGTGTAACTTGATTATTATTTTTCTTTTTTTATAAAGTGAACTTAATTAATCATGTTATCAATATGTCCCGATCTAAATTGCACACAATTAGACTAGACTAGGGAAAGGGAATGTTATTTGTATAGCGCTTTTCGTATGACACAGTCACACCCAAAGTGCTTCACACATGAAAGGGAGGGGGCTCATTCACTCCATGCTGATGGTGGTAAGCTACTATTGTAGCCACAGTTTCCCCTGGGGTAGACTGACAGAAGTGAGGCTGCTCACATCTGCGCTAACCACCAACCACTCACACATAGGCATTGGGTGAAGTGTCTTGCCCATGGACACGACGACAGTCTGCAGGATACAAACTCCCGACCTACCGATCATGAGACGACCCGCTCTACCACCTGCGCCACTGTCGCCCAAATAGTTTATTACTCTATTAGACTAGTTTATTTTAAAGGAACAGTGCAATTTCATAAAAACATGATTATACAGTACATGTCAAAAGTCAGAATTAGCCGGAAGGCTATATTTCATGTGTAGTCCCCAGACTCCCCAGGCCATGATATGAAAAGAAAACACTAGCACATGAACCATACAAAAACAGTCAAGCACAAACACGCTGATGAACCCTTGAGGTTTTACACAGAACCTGAAAAATGAGAAAATGTGTAGGCTCACCCTTCTTTTGAGCGTCACTCTGATCTTGGACTGGTTTGTGATGAGGCGGATTGGAGCGCTGATCATTTCATGCTCAGTACTTTGGATGGCATCAGCCTCAATGCGGATCATCTGCCAACTGATCTCCTTAAAGCTCAGGATCTGGACAAACATAATCCATTGTTAGTAAACTATGCATACTAAAATATATTTACTTTGCGAAACCCCATAGTAACCTCTCCTCTCTGCGGGTCCTGAATGCGAGTGAAGCGCAGATCACCGATGCTCCAGCTCGGGTTGACACTGTAAACCTGCAGCTGGGACAGCTCAAAGGAGGCGTTGAAGGCCTTTGCGCTGATTCTGATCACAATGGAGTTAATGGACAAGGACATGCCCTCCACCACCTTCTCAGCAAAGCCATATTCACTGTACGACAGAGGTGGAGTGAGTTAGATAAACAATGAATGGATGCATTTCAGTAAAAATCGAGTTTTTATGAAGAAAAGAATATCTACCTTTGTCCAGATGCGTTTACTAAGGGAGATGGGCCATTAGGGGGACGTGGCTCATCACAAGTGCTCATCTCCATTACCACTTTATCCAAAGTCTAAATAATGTAAACAACAATGAGATATCCAACTTTTACCTCTTCCTTTGTCCATCCCACCTTTGACTTTTATACTTTATACTTGATAAATTCACATTGGACAGCTCTCAAATCATGTCATGCAAGTTAGTGAGTGTAATGTTGCTCCTTTTGTACAGGATATACCGAATCTATCAAACTTACATTTTACTCACAAAAACATGCACAAAAACAAACAAACAAAAAGGCTTATCAAGTCTAATCAATAAATAAGCAGTCTCAGATGGTACACTGCCGCTGTTAGTGTCCGCTGGGGATAATTGCAATCTGGGGTAAACCTGACACCTGCGCTCTGCTCTGGGTGGCGGCTAGTGATGAGAACAAAACCTGAACTAAATGTTCAAACAACGTGGCACAAACAATTTGTTGAGGTGAGGAGCAGTGCAAGAATTTGGATGAACCACTCTATCACAATTCGGCTCTCTTAGCCCGAATTTGTCGAGAATGTACAAATATCACAATGGCAGCAGTAATAAATGGAATGTTAGCAGCAAAGACGAGGCGTGCGAGTCGCTTGTACACTCCCTTAACCACCATCTACAACAGTACATCATTACTATACAATAAATACAGTGTAGTGAAATAAATGTAGGGAGAGACGCAATGCAACTACCGCAGCACTGGTCACACTTCAGAGGAGACAACGTTTGTGTAAATAAAGGATTACATGTTTGTTTAAACTTACCAAACAAATTGGATGAGTCTTTAACTTTGTCCATGGTATCTGTAAAGTACACACATCAGAATCAAGAAAGGTTATGTATTTTGTTTATTCGCTAGATTCGCTATGATACTTTTTGGATCATCCGTTTTCTTTCATTTTGTCTTTAGCCCTCAAAAAGAAGAAAAAAATATGAAGATCTGATTGATTTGTTCTACATTATGGAATGGCGAGATTCCTTTGGGGAAAATGATGCAACCGGATCATGTTTCACTGAAATTTGGGTTCCACATTTGAGGAAACACTGGAGTCTTCTTGACACACTTTCTGTTCAAAATAAATGGTGCTACTAGTGTCTTAGCAGATCATGCCATAGTGTTGGCCAATGGTGTCTCCTTTTCACACTAAACAGTAGGAGCGTGACAATATATCAATTTTCCAAGATATCGTGATATTTTGTGGCACCACGATACGATATTGATACGTTTTATGCTAATAACGATACTATTGATGATGTTATGCATATTAACTAAGCAGCTCATGAATATTAATAGGCTGCTGTGTAGATATGCAAGTTTACAATATCGAGTATATCTTCAAAGTGAAGAAATTAATGAAAATCTGCAAAAATACATATATTTCATGTGTAATTTCTCAAAAAAATCTTTTTTCTGCAGTTTACTCAAGATAATTATACTTGATGACAGCGATCTAAATTAATACATTTACCAATACATTTCTACATGTTTTTGATGGTTTGCAAAAATATCGTTTGATTATCGTTATCGAGACAGTCCCACTAGATATCGAGATATTAATTTTTGTTGATTTTGTTGCTGTGCTCCTCTCCTTTCACTGTCATTAGATACCAGTGATGGTCAATAACACAGTCAGGACAGTAGAGGGCAGCACTACCATTTTAAGAACTTGGACCAAACACGTCACACAAATAAATAACTTTTAATGATAGTGTTTATAATAAATAAGATTAACTTGTGATTAATTTCTTCATTTTGGAAACAGGTGTATGGTTATGGAAACAAAAATAACTCCTAAATATGGGGCGTTTAGTTGTTTATAAAGTAATAATGTTGAAAAAGATACAAAAAAATCTATTCTTTAAAAGTCTTTTCAAATAGTGATTAACTATCAATGTGCTATGTTAGCAAACCGTCTATTCTATTATTATAACTTGCCTTTCAAGATGAAATGTCTGTTCTTGGTCTTGGATTTTGTAAAATAAATTTCCCCAAAAGAATGCGACTTATAGTCCAGTGCGACTAAAGCTGGCATACACTAGAGGATTTTTAGCCAGAGAGGAGTGGCAGGAGG
>OMNZ01093981.1:10109-24111 GCA_900303255.1 Lesueurigobius sanzi
TATGGCCAATATATCAATGATCGCAGGATCGGCAAATTGTGAGGTTATCGTTATCATGAGCCATGTATCGCGTATGGAATCGTGAGGTGCCCAGACGTTCCCTACAGTTTCAGATATTTGTTCTGAGCACTCACAATGGCAAATTAAATTACCGTATTTTCCGGACTATAAGTCGCACTTTTTCTCATAGCCTGTCCTGCGACTTATACTCAGGTGCGACTTATATATTAATTAATATGTTACGTTGACAATACCAGACACCTATTCAGTTCATTGTTTATGCTTTGTGTAGCTGAATAACTATCAATGTGCTATGTTAGCAAACCGTCTATTCTATTATTATAACTTGCCTTTCAAGATGAAATGTCTGTTCTTGGTCTTGGATTTTGTAAAATAAATTTCCCCAAAAGAATGCGACTTATAGTCCAGTGCGACTAAAGCTGGCATACACTAGAGGATTTTTAGCCAGAGAGGAGTGGCAGGAGGAGTGGCTCAATAAAAACTTTCTCTCATGGCATGATCTGCGGTGGGACTCCTCATTGTGTGTGTGTGTGTCCTCATGTCTGTCCTTAAGTGTGTGTTGTCTTTGCACAGATCTTTCGTCTCAAAAGATTAAAAATCCTCTAGTGTGTGGCCACCTTTATACTCCGGAGAGACTAATAGAAATTGGTGTTGGCTCCTTTAGTATATTGTAGTCAAAGGTCAAAGCATTTGTGTCACATTCATGAGTTCACAAGCTGGTTTTCTTGCATTTTTGTGACACAAATGGAATGTTAAAAATGTGTGGCCACAACCAATCATTTAATTGCTTGTAATAAAGGAAACAGGTATAGTGCCTTTAAGCAGATTTGGACAGTTCTCTCATAAAGATTCAGATTGCCATTTCAAGAAGGTTCATGAATGTGTGTAATATTACGCAGCCTTGAAACATATCTCTAAGGTGTGTCTCCAGGGCGTAGTGGCTCACCCTGATGGCCGCCTTGTTGCAGCCCACGTGGTTGATGGCGAGCCACGTGGGCAGGTCCAGGAGGCTCTGCAGCACCTCCTCGTCCAGCTCCAGGTTCGTCAGCTGACCCTCCCCCTTCAGCGTGCTAAGGTTGATTTTATCCGGCGACAAGTTTTTGGCAAACCTATGGGAACATATGCACAGAGAGATTAACCTCAGCTTTGGTGTCATTTCAGCAGCAAGCACTTGGTATTTTCAAGACTACGGTGGTTGATTTATGTGGATATTAAGAAGGTTTGGTCTTTAGGAACTTTGCTTTAGTAAAAAATAAAACAGACAAAACAAATTAATTCTTTCTCATAGATTACCCAAAAAGTTCGAAGGACATTTCCAAAAACACCTGGTGTGTGATTGTTGCAGTAGTTAGTTTCTGCAGTGCATGCAGTAGGAAGGTGTAATCTCGTTTCTTGGCTAATCTCTGCTGCGTCTGCACATTAAACCAGATCAAAGCTCAAAGTGCATATTGCTACTGGCTTAATTTCACTCATAAACACTGTGAAGGTTTTCTACAATTGCCAGTTGCATTCGGCAGTTACAAATGGTAAATGGTCACATTTATATAGCGCTTTTCTACCTGCTTTAGGCACTCAAAGCGCTTTACATCAAGGAACCACTCACCCATTCACACTCTCATTCATACACCAATGTACGCAGACACTGGAGGCAAGGTGGGTGAAGTGTCTTGCCCAAGGACACGACAGTGTACACCTGCAGGATCGAGCCGCTAACCCTCCGATTACAAGACGACCCGCTCTACTACTTGCGCCACTGTCGCCACAAATCAGAAAGGTAGGACAACTCCAGGCTCCTGTATCACATTAAAGCACTGCTGACAATGTGAACGGCAGTAAATGAAAGGAATACTATACAGCACAAACACTTATCTTGCCATCAAATAATGTGAGCCTTGAGTTGTCCTACATTCCTGGTTTTTAACTACCAATTAGATACAGTTGGCAACGCGTCATACTGGGGGGCGTGGCCTAGCATTCTTCCAATAGAAAATTAAGCAAATAGTGATGTATCGCATATGTTATTATGGCCAATATATCAATGATCGCAGGATCGGCAAATTGTGAGGTTATCGTTATCATGAGCCATGTATCGCGTATGGAATCGTGAGGTGCCCAGACGTTCCCTACAGTTTCAGATATTTGTTCTGAGCACTCACAATGGCAAATTAAATTACCGTATTTTCCGGACTATAAGTCGCACTTTTTCTCATAGTTTGGCCTGTCCGGCGACTTATACTCAGGTGCGACTTATATATTAATTAATATGTTACGTTAAAAAGTGTCAAGAACGTCACTCGAAACTAGCTGCTAGCATGTAGCTAACGTTAGCATTATGGTGAATCGGGTTGTTCCTCTTCATGTCTCTGTCTTAATTTGGTGGAAAATGCATTCATAATTCAGCATTTCGTCTCTTGAGAATCACCTGGTTCTATGTCCACTTTTCCTCATTTTGATCTCTGATAATCTCTGATATTTAGAGTTATCTTTCATGTGGAATATTGTTGACTGTGGAAGGTGCCCTAAACATAATTGTTAACTCCATAGGCTTACAGTATAAGTCAAAAATGGACATAGAACCTTCTGATTCCGAGGAATAGCCGCTGGTCAACAAAGTTCTATGTCCAACATAGGACCTGGCGCCTTTACAGGTTTCACTTACGATCGAAGTCAGGAAGTTCCATGTTCACCAGAGTTGTTTTTAAAAAAAAGTTATGAACAAACTAGGAACATTTTAGTCAATGATTACATGTATTTTATTCTCATTTCAACCTGACACCGGGACAATATTGGCAAAATATTGAAAAATAATATCAATAATGAAAAATAAAACACGTGATCCAGGTATGGCCCCTGATTGTGTCCTTGGACATAGAACTACCTGACTGAGTGCCACTCAGGGCATAGAACTAAATGTTTCTAGGTGTGAATGTGTGTAGATATTTAGCATGGAGCTAAACTAACATGGGGCATGAACTTAGATGATTTTAAAATGTGCTGGTATGCTTAACTCTATTTCTGCGAAAAGTGGACATAGAACCAGGTGATTCTCAAGGGACGATTTGTTAAAGTAGTTGTGGAGCAGTCGGTTGAAGGTTTAGCCATTTTCATGCTTTGTTTTCCCCCTCACTGTAGCTTACAATGTGAAATCATGGAAACCAAGTTAATTGAGAAAGGCAATGGAGCACCACAGTCCTGCCCCTTTGGCTGCTGTCAGAAGTAAAAATCCCATTAAAAAATTGCATAGACTTTTCGAAAAAAGAAATATAAATTTAATGTTTAAAAGAACGGTAGCAGTCAATCAGCTATGTTGTGACTTATGGGCATAAAACACAATAATAAATTAAAGTTGTGCCCAAAACTATATAAACCAAAAGGTTATAAAAGCATTTTGCAGTGTTTTCAAGTATTTGGCATTTTCTTGCTTGTAAAATATCCGCGCTATAGTTAGCAGTTAGCACATAGCTGTATTACCTGTCGTGCTTTTAAACTCTTACAATTCGAAATTTTCTAAAAGTCTATGGAGATTTTCATTTGGATTTTTACTTCCGGCAGCCGGCGGTGGGCTCCATTGTTAAACGGTAAATAGTCTTAATTTATATAGCGCTTTTCCCACCTATTTTAGCCACTCAAAGCGCTTTAGAACAAGGAACCACTCACACGTTCACTCTCATTCCCAGAGAGTGGGAGAAGTGTCTTACCCAAAGACACAACGACAGAGTGCACCTGCTGGAGCTGGGATTCAGATCCGCTCTACCATCTGCACCACTGTCGCCATTGCTCTGGTTTCCCCTAACATTAAAATACACTGCCCGGCCAAAAAATAAAGAAATGTCACACGCACCTTGGGCTGGCTTTGATTACTGCACCATTTGCTGTGGCATTGTTTCAATAAGCTTCTGCAGTGTTAAAAGATTTATTTCCATCCAATTATTCACCAAGATCTTGTATTGATGGTGGGAGAGTGTGGCTACAACGCAATGCCATCTCCTGCACATCCCAACGATTCTCAGCACAGTTAAGATATGGACATTCATGTGTGAGAAAATGATGTCTCGTGCTCCAGAACCACTCTTTCACAATGTGAGCACAATGAAACCTGGCACTGTCATCTTAGAATATGCCTGTACCATCAGGGTAGAAGGAATACATCGCTGGAATAACTTGGTCATTCATGTTATCAGCTGATGTCATTCTTTGGGCATATAGTGTTGCTGAACCTAAAACTGACAAACTGCATCAACCCCAGTTCTATTTTGCTTGGTGAAATCCAGGTGGTGACTTTATTTTTGTCCAGGCAGTGTAAGAAAATACATTTTAACATGGGTCCTCTCTGGGTCCAGCGATCGCCCAAAAAGAGATGTGAAAATGTCAATGGTACTTTCCTGGTTAAATAAAGATAATAAATAGACATAGTGTGAAAAAGTGGTTGAACCTTTAGTAAGTTAGCCATGGTTAGTGATTGCCTGCATTTCAAATGTAATACTTAATCTAATCTTACTAAATATAACCCTTTATTTGCTAAAATTAACCTTTGGACTGTTTGTGTTTTGGACTTATCGAAGAGCATGGACATCAAAGCCTTTGCCGTTTATAAATGAACAATGTCTGTGAATCTGTAGAGAGGAACAATGCGCGTTTGCTCGTTTGATAGTACTTCAGTTTTTCAGCTCAGGAACTAGAAAATGATGATTACATCGTTTATCATTTTAACTTTGAATTGATCTACGTAATCAAAAAGGGCAGACGTGAATGAATAAATTATGTCACAATACAATGCAGTTCTTTGTAAGCAATTTCAGCATGGCTTGTATATTCCTTTAAATTATTTAAAGACAAAGCCAATAACAAAGCTAGAGACAAGAGGGACACCAACTCCAGTCCAGATGGAAAAGCATATTGGACACATTGAGTAAAGTAGTAAACGGTGAACGCAGTGGGCAGCAGTGACGGCGTCTGAGTCATGTGCCCAGTGAAATATTCATTCACACGCACGATCAAGTATCAGGTGCCTCCTCCTCCTCCTCCTCCTCATCTGGCCTCTGGGACTCCTTTGGGCCTGGTCTCTTTCCCTCTCCACTTTCTGTCCTCTCACCTGACCAACAACTCAATCAGCTACTCAACTTTTATGCCGTTTATAGACAAACAAATGTGTTCTTGTCATTATTGATATCCATGAGAACATACAGTAGTTTACATAATAACTTGACAGCTCCTTCTCTTTATGCAATTATGTTTGTGACTGCAGTATAGTTCTTAATTGAGGGTCTATTATAGTACTTAAAAGGCATATTTCCTAAAGTTAAATACAGTTAATAGATTACCAGGATGTCCTGAAATTCCTCCCTTCATTTAGCCAAGCAATAACATTGGGGCATTACCTTCAAGTCTTCTAATGAGGTCATTCAGGGACAGCAGAATTGGCCAGGGAAAACGGACATTTTGAATCACTTTTTGTTTTTTTTATTACTGTAATTATTGTTTTTTAAATAAAAGACCACCATTTGCCGTAGGTATGGGAGTGCGCTATGAAATATTAACTTGGAAAGCATGCATTTTATTTGATTTCTTATCTTATCTACTTTGAAATCTGTGTTATATCTTTGAATTATCCATCAATATAAAGAACATCTGGCCAGAGACGTGGCATTACTAATAAAGGCTCTTTAGTCTGGCTCAACAGGCTTTTTATGCCGTTTGTTTTTGGTATTTTTTTAAAGCAATTGACTGTTCCAATAATGACAATTACTTGTATTGTGCTTTTCAAGCCTGTGTTGACAAGCTTCTCATAGCACTACACTGACTGCAGCCATTATTATCATTCTATACTCATGGTAGGGCAGAGCAAAAAAAACAATTTAATCAATTTATCGATTTTGTAGCGAAAATCAATTTTCAAAAAAAGTAAGTCTCAAGCCCATTCCTGTCAGTGATGAACTTTTAAAGAAGTTCAGCCAAGATTTTTTTTAAAGGAAGGAATTCCACACCTGTTCAGCAGAGGGCACTGACAGTCTTATGGCCTTTGCTCTGCCTGATCCTGTCAGATTTCTATGGTAGGCCCGCCCACGTAGTTGTGGCGTAAAATCACCGCGCACCCATCGTACAACCTGTGAGTTGAATGTGTGTACCACACAGATGTGCAGCTGTCACTGCATTCTTACAGCCATCGGACGTACTGTAGTTGTAAGATTAAGGTGCAACAAACCTACAGGCCGTGGGTTCCACGCGGGCTTCGTATGAAGGTTTCAAGAACTGCACACGATCTGTTACTGTGATTTCAGACAGAGAAACAGTGACTTATCAGGTGCTTTTGAGGCTGGAGGGTGGGTCTCTGTCTCATGTGCTGCTGCTGTCATCTTCTGGTGTAAGAATATGATAAAAACTCCTGGACGACTGAGAGCATACACAAACGTATTTTTAATAAATATTTTCCTATTGCAAAATAATGGAGCTTTGAATTCTGTGTGAAACTTCTGAATAGGGCAGGGCGATATGACCTATCATGATAACAATATATTTAACCATATAATTGACAACGGATAAAATATTTCAAAATCCCAGGTTTTCGCCTATTTTTTCTTTTAGCTCCATGCTAATTTCCTTGCAAATTTGACCTACGCAAGCAACATACATCCTTCAATGCATTTCACGTTTTAAGCAGCTGCCCCTAAAGCCTCCACAGGTCAGTGTTTATGCTGCTTTGATGGAGCTGTGACCTCATCTGCTGCTGGTCCTCCTGACAACGATATCCAAAACATACCCCGATATCGATATACCATACGTAACGGCCCAGCCCTACTTCCAAGTGGAAAAGGCTTCTAAACTGGAGAGAAACACTAGTGTTTTATTTCATAGTCCAACAAGATACTTCAGAAATAAAATTAGCATAGTATAGGAGGGAATGGTAGAAATGTTATTTTGTTAAGAAAAGTCAACGATCCATTGTTTAATCACTGGTACTGAGGAAAGTACAGTCAGAGTGTAACAAAAATCATAGTCCTGATTTACCAGCGTTGTGTATGGGGCTTTTCATATATTTTACAGATTCAAACATTGGACAGAAGCAGAGCAGACATTTAGTCTCAGCTGCAGATGACGCCCACAGTCACCTCAGTCATGAGTCATGCCATAAGAGCTTTCCAGAGGCAGAGAGCAAATGGAGATTATTCCTGTGGTGCATCATCGCAACCAACACAAAAAAACACAAAAAAAACCCCCACCATGAATCCCATACTGTCCACGTGTTCGGCTTAACACGCCTTACACAAATGATTCAATTTTTTCCTCTTGCCATTTTTATTTTAGCCATATACTTAAAATGGAAGTGGCTCCAAAACCACTGCTCAACTGCTTGCAGGACTGAGCTTCTTTTAGCCCACGTTAAATGATGTTGATGATGTAAACCCTTTTATCTCATGTTTAATGGTTAACAGTCTCAATTTAGATAGGCCCTTTCCACTTACATTACCACTGACCCGTTCATACACCAGTATGTACTAACTAGTGTATAATAAACATATGTCTGTGTATACAGACACAATGACAGTGTGCACCTGACAGAGCCCTTAACGCCCATAAAAGTTGATTTGAACAACTTTAAAGTCAGAGTACGATGTTGAAGATGGTTGTTGCTGTATTAATAAACGGCTGAAAGTTCCACAAAATGCTCCACAGCTGAACACACACACAGCCAAAGAGAAGACATTGAACTTTGTGATTGTTTGGGTTTCATGTGGATTGTTCCAGTAAAGACAGATAACCAAAAACCAAGACGAAAAATCTGCATTTTGTTACCACAGTTACCATCATGGAGTTTTCAGCAGCCCACCACCTCAAATTTAAGACTGTGATGCTACTAGACCTATTTAATGGGATTGGGACCATTTAATGGCAGCTAGTAGTTTCACAGCTCTTCTCGCTCTACTTGTTTTAGCTAATGTTATTGTTTTGTAAAGATTTGTTTTGCTAGCACCCCCTAACATGGCCTAGTATATAATGGTTATGTTGATATAACATCTAACACACATTACATCCAGAACATCTAAAGTTCTTGGCGAGATAAATCATCCCAGAAAAAGCCATGATCAAGTTTTAGATCCTATACTGTCCTTGGTGATAAACCCAACATAAATTCTATAAGAAATATTGTTACTAAAATAATGAGCAAATCGCAATTCTTTAGTGGGCGCTGGGCAAGATTGGGGCACAAAGCTGAAGCTATAGGAAGCAGACCATAATTCTGTTAAATCTCCAGTCAGATTAATGCGCTGTGACACTGAGATGACCGACAGCAGACTCAATGGGAGCAGGCCGTACACACTTGATGTTTGCATTGCTTAGGGTAAAACCTTTTCAGGCAGAACACTTGCACTGCCACTACAAACAAAGTCAAGGACAGCAATAATGAAGGGCATGACAATGCTTGTACTTTTGCGCAGCAAAGTACAAATACAAATGTCGTAATATGTAGGCCCCTAATCATTTATATTATAACAGTATGTCTCATATTCCTCATTTGTTATTACTCTAAGGTTAGGTGACCTCCAAAGCAAAGAGTAAAATACTTGTGAGGTAGTAGAAGGTGTCCTCTTGTAATTACGGTTATCAGTGGCCTTGGTGTGTAGGTGAGTCCGTTGGGTGTAACACAACAAAGTTTCTTTTGAATATCTCCAATAGGGACAGTGGAAAAGAATTAATAATGCATAAAGCTGGTAGAGCAGGCTGCCATCTTTTGATGGTAAAATTATGAACACATGTTATAATATAAAACAGTCAGTGAGTGACCATTGGACCATTTGAGTTGACCAGGGATTTGAGGACAACAGGTGCCTTTGTAGAGTTATTGACTTGGGTCTTAGGAGTCCAAAGTCTACAGAAGCTCCAAAAACCCCTGTAAACTTAGTACCCTTGCTAACTCATCAAACAATCACCATGTTTGATGAGGTCATCACAGTAAGCACGTAATGAAGAGCTGGCTCTTGTGGTTTCTATGTAGCTACAGCTGAGATTTCACTATTTAAATACTTGAGTCAATCACAGGACTGGTCCAACCTGCTGTAGCAAGTGTCAAAGGGATTTAGCCTCTCATCGTCTCGTAGCAATGCTAATATTAGCTGTGTGGTAACGTCTAGTCAGTGTTACGAAAATGATGTCCGAGAAAGGCACCATATGGAAATATTTGTAGAGAACACATTTTAAAAGAGTGATTCAACAGCGGTACAAAAAGAGGGAAAGACAGAGGTGTTGACGAGCTAACACCAGTTTGATACATGCTCCATCTCAGTCAGCTCCTACATGTGACCGCACTGACCTGGACAAATGTTTCAGGATCTGTTTCTTGATGAGTCCAGCCATAGTTGCGCAGTTTTATCCAAGCTGCCTCTGAGTGTTTTGGTTGTCTGTGGTGCTAGCCTGACCGCTAGCTTATTCCTCTTGGGGTAAACAGTTCAAAGGCTCATCTCGCTGTCAGTGCCTCATTTCTGCGCTCTTCCGGCTCCACAAACGCCACCGAAGCGATGGCGACCCGTCTGCTGTTTGTAAGCCATTTCATGTAGCTACGCCGATGATTAAAACTCGTTAAAACGGTGTCCGTTCACAGCAACATCATACACCTGAGCGAGGAAGAGCTCTGTGTCACGGCGTCTGGGCGGAGACATGTGCGGCGTTCAGGGACCCTCAGGAATATCTGCAACAGGACTCAAAGAGACGTGGCCTAATTATGACATTGATAATACACATACTTTTCATGTTTTCAACATTTAATATAAAAGTTGAAAAGTACAGCATTCACATGATTTATCTGTGTTATAAATGTTCTATCATACACAACAAATATAACCTATCTTCTACAGCCCAGGTCAAGAAAATAATAAAAGGTTTTCATAAATGTTTTCTAAAATATATTATATATTTTTACACCTCTAAAATTATACTAAGCAGGATCTTAATTTAGATTCCATTAATTGTGCTTACTGGTGTCAAATTAACAAATAATGTATTTTTGGAAAACTCTTCAACATTTCACCTTGTCACTTTATTTCATCTTGCAGGGTCAATGAGGCTTTACAACAGGGGTATTAAGTACTGAAAATATTGTCAATACTTCCTGAAAAAAATAATATTGTGGAGGATTCCGGACCCACTAACTCCAGACACTGCTTTGCCAGCAAATTCACACCTTTAGTGACATCTAGTGTTGAGAAAGTGTTGGGCAACAAGACCAATAAAACCGGAAAAGTCATCAAAGAAAGTTGCAAGCTTAAGCCCAACATTTATCTACCCTAAGAAAATACAATAAAGCAAAACAAATAACAACTCACAAAATGCACAGCCTAAATTAGAAGAAAGAAAGGCATAGACACCAAAACTCAAGAAATAATAATAGGCTCATTTTGCCTAGAGCTGATTCTGAATAAGTTTTACGCGTAAGTGACAATCTTATTTGTTATTGCATTGTGCTGTGCAGAATATCTTAAATGTACCGTACAATTGAATTGGCCTAATTAATTACTCGTACATTATGTACAAGCAGAATGAAAGGCCAATCAAATTCCTCTGCCTTTGGCTTCACTGTACTGTTCATGTAGAATGAGTTGTCAGTTCAGAGTTGCCACGTATGTAAGGCATGGTGTAAGGAGGAGCCAGCCATAGGGAAGAAAAAAGACCCTCCCAACACACACAGGTCCTATGGAGATGGCTACTTCTAAATAAAAGTTGCTAAAAAAGTGTCCATCAAATCATGACACATAAAGCGCACTAAACTGTAAAGCTGCGGTACAACGTTATTACATCTCATAAAAATAGGCTGAGGCTCTCTCTGTGCACACACACACATTAATACACTTTGCAAAAGCTCTTGTTTAAAACACACACACAAGTTGTTTTCGTTAAGATATGTACAGCTGAGCAGAAATTATTCATTGGTTATGCTCATGGAACTATGTCGCTACTTCTTCATGAGCGCAGGTCTACATGGGACAGCCCCCATCCGCATACCTCAGCAGAAAGGCCCGAGGAACGACACGACGCGCTCACTGATACGCTGCTGTTCTGGTGGGACTGGACTCTCTCATCCACGACTGCAAAACCAGCAGCAGCAGCAGCAGCAGCAGCCAGAGAGCAGACTGTGCATCACTCTTCTGAGCGCGCAATAAGTCTGGAACAACTGAAGCAATGACTGCAAAAAGCAGGCACAATAAGAACAGCGTTTCTGAGAAGAGCACAGTGCCCAGTCAAGAGGATATGCCAAAAAAGAACCAAAAGTCCTCCAGCAATGGAGTGACCGGCTCCCCTGCCCAGGGGCCAGGCTCCGGGAGCTGCCTGGGCTTTTTTGTTTCTGCCGTGTTTTATGTCACACTATTAGGGGGTGCAGCGTTTGCAGCATTTTATTTACAGCAAGTCATGGAAGAAATACGTCAAACAAGTGCCCAACACGAGAAAAGCGCGCAGCAAAGCGGAGAGCTCATCAGTAAAATGGAAAATGTGGCTCAACAGGTAATGTAGGCCATCTAATTACTATTTTCATTTTTTAAGACGAATGTATTATGTCCTGTCCATCCTGTCCTTTCTTTACATACCATAAGCCTATACTTCAACTACACTAAATTTTCATCTCTTTTAGAATGTGTTATTGCATAAGCTTACAGTACAATTCTGTGTACAGTACTGTGAGTACAGTGGGGGGCGTGTACATTCACAAGGTTCTTCCTTATTTTAAACAACATATCAACCTCAACAAGGTTTACTTTAGACAAGTCTTGCTTTGAAAACAATATATTAAGGATGTTTTACACACTTCTCCAACAACCTGGAGTTTGAAAGTAGCCTGTGTGCAGCAGAACTGAGATTGTTGTAACACACTGTAATTGTCCTGTGCTCAGGTGGAGTCTCTTCAGAGGGTGGTTGATGGACTGGAGTCTTCGCTGGGAGTCACTCGTTTGGAGATGGAGGGGGCCATCAGCAGGATGAAGAGGGGGGAGGGGGAAACTAGGAAAGTGGAGGAGGCCCTTCATAAGCTCCAGAATGACCTTCTGAAGGATCTATCTAAGGGCATGACCGAGGTGAAGGAGGCGCGTGAGAGTGACTTCTCCTCTCTGGAGAGGACAGTGGAGGAGCGGCTGGCAGAAGTGAGCCAGTCCATCAAAGTTAGTGTAGCGGAGTTTACAGAGGCTCAGGGAGAGGCACAGACCCAGCTCACTGAACTCAAGGCTCGGTTGGGGGACATGGAAGACCCTGCGCTGGTCAAACAGGAGCTTTCTGCCATTGTGGAAACTGTGGCTGAAATAAGAACAGCCAAGCAGGAAGCTGATGCTACAGTGGACTCCCTCAGGCAGCAGATCAGCTCAGTAAGGGAGGAGCTGCAGACACGCAACCAGGAAGTAGCTTCATTGTCCCAAGAAGTTGAATCTGTGAGAACATCAGTGCAAGAGAACATAGGACACCTGAAGCAGTCTCTCTCTGAAACAGAAGCCAGTGTCCAACTTGTGAAGGACAACAGTGTGACACTGGAAACCCAGATGAAGCAGACAGCTGAGGCCGTCCACAGTGTAGAGGGCAAACTGGTGGAAGCCACTGCTCAAACCGTAAAAAGATCAGATGAACTAGACGTCAGGGTCAAAGCCTCAGAGGAGACTGGAGATGGTCTGTCCAGCTCTCTGACTGACATCATCGCTAAAGTAGAGTCTCTATTGTCCAAGATTGACACTTATGAGAGCACGCTGACTGCACAAGGACATGCAGTAGAACAGGCTAAAACCACTTTTGAGCAAGAAATAATAGCACTAAAAAGAGACCTGGAGGAGCTCCAGACCAGCCATACTCAGACTCAGGACACACTAGTTTCTCAAGACTCCAGTTTCATAGGGCTGGTGGAGGAGCTGGGGAAACGCCTGCAGCTTGTGGAGAGCAGCAGTGCCGGTGGGGCGAAGACTGAGCAGCTGGAGAGTTTACAGCGCCTGGTCAGCAGCTTGGAGGGGAAGACAGTGAAATTAGAGAGCCACGAAGAAGCCATTTCTGCTCTTCAGAAAGCTCTTCAGGAAACAACAAAGACACTGTCAAGTCTATCTACAGCAACAGCACCAGACGTCACAGAGTCACACGGAACAGTTGAAATGTAGCATTACAATAATAAAGCAAACCTAAACCAGGGGCCACAACGAGAAAGGCTCAAGCACCCTTGAAGTGAAGTGACTGTGGGAGGGACGAGAGAAAAGGATGATCTGTGAAAACCTAAACTCTTTCTGCACTGTAGTTTCTTTTTCTTTATTTTTTATTTTGACTCATGTTTGACTTTTGCCATTAGGGCTGTGTTTAAGATGCAAAAAGATACTTTTGATCACTCATTTCACTCATTTTTAACAATAAAACCTTTTATCTATTGTGTTGTTTAAGTTTTATATAACAAATTATTTTCCACCTATATCAAAATAATAGTGAAAGTACTCAATATTCTTACTTAAGTAAAAGTACAGATACAGGACCAAAAATGTACTAAACGAGTAAACCACTAAATTTCATGAGCAAACAGCAAAACACTGAGGCACTCAAATCCCTGCACTGAAGAGCACCAAAAGGACATTGTTCTAGACACATTTTAAACAAAGAATCTACATCCAAGTGGCACTCCTGCAAATCAAGTCTTACGAGTAAACCAGTAACTCAGGTCTAAACTAGGACTGAACAAGGTCTAAACCAGGTCTAAACTACGACTAAACCACAACTAAATCAGGTCTAAACTAGGACTAAACCAGGTCTAAATCAGGACTAAACAACAACTAAACTACGACTAACTCAGGCCTAAACCAATACTTAACCAGGTCTAAATCACAACTAAACCAGGTTTAAACCAGGACTAAACTACAACTAAATCAGGTCAAAACCAGCTCTAAATGAGTAAACCACTAAACCTAGTCTAAACTGGGACTAAACCAGCTCATCAAAGAGAGGTCACAATTAAAAAAAAAAAAAATGTAATGGAGCAGAAAGT